>JAMLFT010006111.1:0-16534 GCA_026544285.1 Pachyrhizus erosus
ATAACTTAGACTAATAAAAAAATTTGTTTTGAATAATAATCTAGATTAATAAGAAAAAAATAAATATTAAAATAAAAATCTTATCTTTTAAAAATTAAAATTATAGTTGAGTCTATAATTTTTAAATAGTATAGTTAATGTATCATTAATAAAATATTAGCATTTTTATTTTTGTTGACATGCCTGAGGAGAGAACCGGAGACTCCTGAACCAGTGAGTGGCCCAACAGCTTTTAAATAGTGCAATTGCTATTTGCGCTCATTCTTGTTTATTAATACCTTCTCTCTCTCTTTTTCTTTAATTGTTTTCCCAAAATACCTGTGTTCCATAAACCAACGAAAGGAAGAGAGAACATTTTGATTTACAATCTTAGTCATTGACAAGATTGAGATTTGAAAAGTTTACCATGGATTTGGCTTAATCGTTTGTTGTATTTTCATTTGTCCTATGCAATTTTTATATAAATACAAAATAAGTACTTTAAAGAAATAACAAAAAAATTACTATTTTAATTTTATACACACTAATTATGTTAAACCAAAAAGTAAAATTAAAAATGGAGGATTTTTTTTTAATTCGGAGGAATTGAACTTGAGTACTCTTATTTATTCCAGACAAAATTTTATATAGATATAGAGTGTAAATTATCTAATCAACTTCATTATCATTTTAGTTAAATATCTTATAAAGATATGCATTTCTAGTGTTAATAAATGCATATTTTCTTTACTTATACAAATCAGCCATTTTAAATTATTAGTATCTTTTTTTTAATAATTACCATTCTATATTTATAAAATCTATACAGATTGTTTTATATATTATAAGTTTTAATTATAAATAAAAATATATTATATACAATGTTTTTAACATTTAATTTTCATTGGAGTTTTTAATATCTATATTACAAGAGACATGAATTCTTTAAAAATATATATCAGTACTTGAACTGCATGATAATTTAAATACCTTGGGATGGAAAGTTTGTGTAAATTTCTATCAATATTAAAGCACAGAAAATCACATGAGCATGTAAACTTTTGATCAAGATGTATTCATATCTAATTTATAAAAATAATTTTGACTTTGTGAGAAAATTCTGTATTATTTAATATATTTTTTCATATTATTATTTCAAATATTTATATTACACGAATAATTATTTTACATCAAAATACACTAATTTTTATATAGATTAAATATATTTTTAATTCCTATAAATATAAAAATATTTATTTTTAATTTATTTATTTTTAATTTATTTATTTTTAATCCCTCATTTTATAAAATGTGTCAAAAATAAAATTTATTATATATTTTTTTAATAATTTTAGTAATTTTGTTCAAGTTAATTATAATTTTAATTAAGTTGTTTACCTTTATTTTATATCAAAATCAAAAAAATATTTAATAAAAACTATAATCAAAATTATTTTTTTACACATTTTATAAATAAGAGATTAAAATTTAATGATGAAAAATAAATGAATTAAAAATAAATATTTTCATATTTATAAAGATTAAAAACATATTTAAGCATGTTTATATTATAAATATTTATATGTAAGATTTATTTTCTATAATCACTATTCTATGATGAAGAATGATATGTTGCATTGTCAAAATTATTATTTATAACGGATCGAAAATATTTGTATATATGATAATAAAATTTAATTTTTTAACATAATTTTAGATGTGATTTATAAAATAATATTTTGAATTTTATCCATGTAAGAAGTTCATACTATAAGTTTATATATATATATAATATTATAAATAAATTTTACTCTTCTCAACATTTTGAATTTTAATTTATATCTTCTATTTACAGTTTTTTTTACAGGACATAGAGTCTTTACTTTTTATTTTTTCGTTTTGGTAATTTTACATGTTTTAATTTTATATAATTCACTTAAAACAATTTGACAAAATTCACATAGGTAAATTATCCTGTTAGTTATTTTTATTAGTTTTTAATCAATTTCATTTACCGATTAGTTGCATATACATATTCATTGTATAGTTTATTGTTTCTTTAATATTTTTTAATTGTTACAAACGGATAATGATGTAAAAAGCATATAATCATTTTCACACAAATAATTTTTCGATAGGTCCACAAACTAATTTCATTCTTATCCATATTCATTTGGGTTGGATTGTGTTATTTTTCTCTCTTTTTCGATGTTAGTATGCCATAATAAGTAAAGATAACAATAAATAAAAAATAGTAAAGATAAAAAAATAAAAATAAAGAGTAGACTAGGTTTGACATTGGTGCATGACTGTCGTTTAAGGTTAGTTTGTGAGATCAGTTGTGACTTCAAAAAAGAAAAGGTTATTTTGTTTCTACCAAAAAACGAGGTTTGTTTTTTTCTTTTAAAAGAAAAGAACAGCACGGACCAAGGAAATGGAGGCCCAATCTAGAAGGCATGTGCCCAAGTTCAAAAGACGGGAACTAAAATTTGGGCTTAGGAGAGAAAAAGGACTATATGTAGCTTAGTTAGTATCTGAGGGCTGAGGGCGAGGGTAAAGTATTGTGGAGTGAGAAGAGAAGAATGGGAAGCAGATTGGGAAGAAGGGTGGTGCAGTTCGCGAACCTACCCATAAAGCTTTTGATGCCGAACAGCTTCAGCAACATCCAAGAAATCGCCCTGAAGACCATCCCTTCGGCCTCCAAGATCGAGATCAAGCGCGTTCTCGAATCCCTCTACGGCTTTGAGGTCGACAAGGTTCGAACGCTGAACATGGAGGGCAAGAAGAAGAAACGGGGCGGCTTGTTGATCGCCAAACCCGACTACAAAAAAGCCTACGTCACCCTCAAATACCCACTTTCCATTTCCCCGGATCTCTACCCCATCCGAATCATTGAGGAAGACAAAAAGAAGATGAACAAGCAAACCAAGTCCAGCGTCGTCCAAGAGGAGGCCCACACCCAGACACATCATTGGCTCGATGAAAGCAAGGAGGCCCAACAGCCCTTCAGGGCCCAAAAGCATGCTCGTTTCGGCCGGGCCCAGGCTGCTTCTAATGCTAAGTTTCCCTGGTCCAGCATGAGGTCTGCTACTGGTTCTACTAGGTAGTTGGTCTGTTTCACCATAGAAATGGTGTGAGGTCTCATGTGTTTCATTGGATTTTGTTCATTAGTGGTGATTATGCTAAATAAACATTTTCACTCTTCGAGATGCTTGTTTTAACAGGACATAATTATACTAGCAAGTACCATACTAGCTGTCATTAACGAAAGAAAGCATGGTTTAGAATGATACACCGCTATTATGAATTGACTTGTTGTCATGCATTATGCCACTGTGTTGGCCATTTGCACCCACATGTCAAATGGTTTTTGTTTATTTATCTGATATAAGTTCTTATGTCACACTTTTGATAAATGGATACCTCTCTGAGTTGAAGCTAGTACTAGAAACTTGGAGACTAAATTCCCATTGTGCTTATAGCTTATTGTTTTCAATTATTAGTCAAAGCATACTCTTTTAATGCTTGTCTTAAAAGTTGGGGGAAATATGAGTACAGCTACTAGGAAAAGTAATTCAGAACCTAATATTACTTGCTGATAGCGCCATGGCCCAAAACAATAGGCCCAAGAGGATTATAAGGAGACCCAGTAATCTGCAGGTCTTTGTTTAAAGAATCTGCAGAAGGTTCTAAAGACACGTCAGGATGATAGCCACATCTGCCATTTGCCTTTATTTCATTATTCTGTTATTAGATTCCCTTTTCTGTTCCTGAAAGTGCAGATAGCCAATGATTTGGCTTTGTACTCTGTTTCTATACCTATCGTTATCGATGAAAGAAGGCAGTGAATGATGAATTTAGAATAGACTATAGTTAGTATTCTAGATATTCCTACTCTGCAATATAACAGTAACCTAACACTTGCTTAATTAATTGTTCCCCCTCTCTCGTTTTTTGAAGTTTATCTCAATGCTTGATTATGGTATTTGCAACTGAAATTGCTTTCATCTGCCATCAGGTGATCTTGTTCTCATGTTGTCATTTATGATAGTATGGGAGCTTATTAGAGAGCATATGCGCTCCAACATAGATATTTATATTTACTTCAACCTGGAGTATGTGTTGGAGTAGTTACTAGTGCATATTATCTTTACACTGTGGTTAGTCCACCATATTCAACAGGCAGTAGTTAGGGAACTGCATATCAGTCCACATTCCTGTTTCATTATGTTCGTTGTGTGTATTTCATTATGATTGAAAATTGATTATTATATTTCTTTTAGTTTAAAATTTTAGATTTGATGGGAGCTACCCAACTATGATTCTCTCATTTTAGTCCATGCTTGCTAAAGAATGACGTAATATTCGTTATACTGCTTGAACTGTTATAATGTGATCTAAAGCAGTAAAGCTGTGCCTTGTCTAGTTTTAGGAATCTTACTCATCTCTGAAAGGCTGAAAGCTAGACAGATTTGGTGGTCAACATTTTTTGAAGTGCTAAATAACAAAGAAGTAGGTATTACCGAAAATTTCTTCAATAAACTCAGAGATAATAGGGCAGTGGTATACATTTCATGTATTCCTCTAGTATGTTCTCCTTTCTCTTTAAAGTGAACCTTACATCAGTGGCAGCCACAGGCAGGTATGGTATTTTTCTTAATTGAGAAAAACTGTTAAATAAAGGTAAACTACAAAGGATTAGATATTACTCGAGTTTTCATTTCGTAGTTATTGATAGTGCTGGTGCATATTAGTTAGATACTCATGAGGACACATTAGTTGGATATTTACTGAACACGCAAGCAACAACAGAAAACCATCCAACCAAGACCCTAGGCTGCAACAATGCTAGAAGGAAAAAGGTTGAATGATTGGTGGGAAGAATGGCAGCATGTGGAGCTCAATTGGGGACAAAAATACGAGAGATTACAAATAAGATTTTACTGCAGAAAGATTCAGTTTATAATCAATATGGCACTAAGTTTTCTGTTGACAGATGAGATAATCTTTAAATTTGAACCAGAATCGTAACTTCACAAATTTTAGTTGTTTGAGTCAATCATCATTTGATGAAACATGTGCTTAAAGGAATTCGGATCCTCTCATTTTCATAATATGGTCATATAATAGGAAAAAAAAAAAAAACAATCACGATAGGTTTTTATTAGATAAAAATCGTGTCTTTCTTTCATATCAGTAACTCTATAATACGAGGATTTAAATTTACACTTAATATTCAATTTTCCATAAGAAAATTTCCAATTATGATTGATTGCGATGGCTATATGCACGTTTGATTCTTCATTGATTTCATAGACGCCCGTCGTATCAGAAACTGCTTCTACGTAAAAGGCTGGATTAATCTGAAACGCACGTTAATTGGCAAATTCACATCTAACCTAGTAAATGACACAGAAACAACATAGAGCTGCTTCGAACTATATTTGACGTGATTTTATTGAACAATATACATATTTAATGCAATATAATAACTCTTAATTGTTATTATTTAATTACAAACTGTAATATATATTAACGAACAACGTCCATACTTAATGTATAAATATTTTGTATTCCAATGCTATAAAAAGTTTTTATATTATTGTTTAATTATAAATTATTATATATAATAAATTTGTTAATTTATATAATAATAGATGCAGTTACATTGTATTTCCAAGAAATTAACGCTTTGAATAATAAGTGAAATTGAGGAGAAAGAAATGGAAATGATGTAAATCAAAAGTGAATTTCAAATGGAGAAATGTGTTGCTTGGGAAGAGAAATTTAAGAAGGAATATAATAAGTAAATTTATTCTTAGATGATTAGTTATATAGAAAAATAGGAGGGAAATAAAAAGCAATAGCAAAGGACCGTTTTACCCTTGCTAAAATGTGTTAAAACAATGAATGAGAAGGAAATACAGGTAAATTGCAAGAAAGTAGGGGCGGAATTGGTTATATAGAAAAACTGTAGTGTGGTAGTCGTCGTGGTTGGCGCTTTGTGATGGCGTGTATAAAAGGCATTGCAATTGGTGGTTATCGTCAACTGCATTTCCTCCCTTTATTCATTTTAAGCTCTCTCCGTCTATCTCGAAGTTTGAGAGATTCAGTTTCAGATCCAGATCAGATCAGATCTGATCTGAGCCTATTCCGTGTTACTCAGTACTCACACTCCCAAACAAAAATAAAAATAAAATGGCGACTGTGTCCCCTCTGGCCAAATACAAGCTTGTTTTCTTAGGCGATCAATCTGTCGGCAAAACCAGCATAATCACTCGCTTCATGTATGACAAATTTGACACTAATTATCAGGTCTTTATTTCACCGATCTCTTCTTTTCTCTCTAATTTTTTTTTATCATTCGAAGATTCCGTTTATCGATTTCACTTTCAATTTGACTAATTCTATTTCAATCAAACTCTTAGAGTTTTGGATTTCATTTTGACAGTTGATTTTATATTTCATCTCATTACACCATTAGTTTCCGTTGTAAGTTGGATATGTTTCGTGTGTCTTTACGTAGATCAACCTGAGCCAGAAATAGAGTGTAGTTACCGTTTTGATTATGTTGTGTGTCCATTTCTTTGATTGTTTTGCTGTGCATTGAGAATAAAGGTGGAAAGTTCGTGTATAGATTGGTGATTTATTGTGTTTTGTTACGTTTGGGAAATAATCATCATCTGCGATGATCTTTACTTTGATTTTTCAGATGTGTTTAATGCGCATGATTAGGACTTAATTAGGAGGATCAGAGGAGATTGATTAGATATCATATTTTGCAATGCACTCTCAGAGATACTTTTTCTACTAATGATTTTTGTTTGTAATGTCTCTGGAGTATTAACCGCAGAATTTTATCTGAATGCAAGGTGTGAAATATATTCATTTTGATAAGAGTGCAAGATTTTTTCAGTGAGGAATTGAACTAGTTGCTTGTAAATCCATTCTTGCAATTCCCACACGTTGGTCCATACCATCAGGTTAGAGTTAGTGAAGTGAGTAGGAAGAAGAGTTTGTATTAGTGATTCGGAAAGTATTTTCAAGGTTTGAACTATCATAATTTTTTTTAGAATAATTGAATAGGTGTTTTTGTTAAGTATATTTTATGAAAAGTCTGCCATCTTGTGATGATACTGGTTTGTAATTGTATTAGTCAGTAGTTATCAACTTATCATACAAAATAACTTCAAACAAAAAATTATCTTATTTGTAAACTTGTTTTGCATGTCAATCTTTCCATTTCCCTTCCCCCTTTTCCTGCTAGGGTCTTGACAAATTTCTTGATCATTAAAATTTCAGGCTACAATTGGTATTGACTTCTTGTCAAAAACAATGTACCTTGAAGATCGAACAGTTCGTTTGCAGCTTTGGTAGGCCATATTCCTCTTCAATCTCATGCCGCAAGATCTATTTATATTTGTCCATTTGTATTCTAAAAGTTATATTAGATTTCACTTTGTGTAGGCACTTTTTTTTACCGTTCTTTGTATGTTAAAAGTGTATCCTATTTTAACTTCACAGGGATACTGCAGGGCAAGAAAGATTCAGAAGTCTCATTCCAAGCTACATAAGAGATTCTTCTGTTGCAGTTGTTGTATATGATGTAGCCAGTAAGTGTACTTGTTTTTCACTTTTTACAAATGTGAGTTTCATTATCTAATTACCTGCATTCTTTCTGGATCTATACAGATTTTCGCATGACATAATTCTTCCAAGTTATTTGTTAGTTTTACTAAGAGAAGACTTTGTTCCATATGAATGCATTCTTAGATTGGTATTTGTCTGACTATTTTGATCTTACTTTTCCAAAAAGGAATTACGTAGTTATGAAAACATCAGCTCCCTACCTGTGTGTGTATTTTCTCTTGTGCGTTCTATATGTTCTATGTTTGCTTGCGGAACACGATGTGCTTAGTGTTTAATTTTATTTTAATCTATGAAACATAAAATCAAATTGTAATTATTAAATTCCAACCTTAGCAAGCTGTTGTAATGCAGACCGGCAGTCATTTTTGAACACTAACAAGTGGATTGAGGAGGTTCGTACAGAACGAGGCAGTGATGTTATTATTGTCTTGGTTGGGAACAAAACTGATCTTGTTGATAAAAGGTGAGCAATGAGTTTGTGAATCTGGCCAATGCAAATCTTTTTCTTAAAGGTTATATTATTAGCAAATAACAAGTTTTCTAACTGGATATCTTCAAGAATTTTTTTAACACTTAGTTCTGTTTTTATCTTTAGAATTTGTTTTCTATCTATTGTCAGAAGGGACTTTCTGTATTGTTTGCAATATTTCTTGTTTTGTTTTCCAAATTTTTGGCATAAAAAGTAAAAATAACTGCCAATTGCTCAAGTTTTATTTGGATACTTGATGGTAGGATAATGTGGCACCTTTTGTTACTAACAACTGAATTGGTTAATTAAATAATTTCGTTAGAAGTGGTTGGTCATATTTATAATCAGTTTGTCGATAAATTGATTATATAACACTCAAAATTCAGACAGACTTGCTAAAATTATTGTACATTGAAGTTGTTATTTTAAAAGTTATATTTAAAGGTAAATTTATAGCTTCTTAATAAATATATATATATATATATATATAGGGCATTATGTTTACAGTTAGTTTGCACATCATATTTGCATTTCGACTATTGTGATATTACTATTTAAAGTTCCGTTGCAATTTCTAATGTCATTTTGATACTTAAACAGACAGGTTTCAATAGAGGAAGGAGATGCCAAGTCCCGCGAAAGTGGCATCATGTTCATAGAAACCAGTGCAAAAGCAGGCTTCAACATTAAGGTGAAATTAACGAATCCTCCAGGCCACCTCATATTTTTCATCTGTCAGAGCATGTGATAGGTCAAATTCTATTAGGCAATTATGTCAGAAAAAATAAAAGGCAGTTATAATTTATGTATGATACAGGTATATTTTTAAATGTGGCAATTACTGTTTGGTATTAGTTAATACAGTTATTTTCTACATTTGGTAGTTATTGTTGAGTAGTATGAGAAATAGACACTTATTTTCTATATGTGGCAATTGTTGTTTAGTATTAGGAGAAATTGGCAATTATGTTCTGCACTTGGAAGCTATTTGTGGAACACATATATAAGAAGATAGAGCAGTTAGGGGGATTTGTGCTTCGTTGTTTCTGCAGTGTCGAAGGAGGAAACTCCTTGTAAGGGTAGTAGCCTATGTTAGCAATTCTGTACTTCAAATTCTGGTTAGCTCCAGAATTGTTATCAATAAAATTATGTTATCTGTTGTACAATCTCGAGTCTAACATCATGCTTCTGAATTCTGATGTCAGTGATCTATCATATAATTTAAATCTTGAAAAACCTGGAATGGCTCCCTACTGCTTTTACCTAGGATATAGTCAATATACACCATTCAGGATTCATGACCATCTATCTTTTTTACAAGTTTATCTTTCATATTTTTTGCATTTGTACAAGTTTATCATGTCCGTGTTATGCCTTATGTGAATCCAAAATTGCAGCCTTTATTTCGCAAGATTGCTGCAGCCTTGCCAGGGATGGAAACACTTTCCTCTACAAAGCATGAAGACATGGTTGATGTAAATTTAAAACCCACCGTGAATTCATCCCAGACAGAGCAGCAAGGAGGAGGTTGCTCTTGCTAAAGAAAGGCTATTCATAAAGAGCCAATATGAGTTTGTTCACTAAGCACAATCATGGAATTGGCTACTAAAATGGAAAGATGCAGCTGAGGTAGACATGCTTTCATACGGATACGGTCAGTGTTTAGTTGGGGGAGAGGGGTTTGCAGTAATAGTTTTTTGTGTAAGATAAAAAACATAATTGATAGTCATTTGTTTCGTTTTATTTATTATACAGTTAGACCCTTTATGTAAGAATGCAGATTATATACTTGTATAAAATTGTTTACTAGATGACGTGAAGGAGGCATCACCGATTTTTAACTTACTAGATGTTAATATAAAGGATTCAAACTGGAGCTTTGTTGGAAGCATTTTTAGACAATGATGTCATGGACTCACAAAACGACAATGATATCATGCTTGATTGCAGAAACTCGACCTGTCAACACTGCTTATATAACAACGTAGAACTGTTCAATTCAGACAAATGTCTACAATTTTTTGAACTATATAAACATATAGATACACAATTGTATTAGACAACCTTGGTTTCTCACAATGAGATCAGTTATTCTATCTTTCTGGCTTCCATAATTGACTCTGAAGGATGAAGAAAATATGATCACAAGAACCACTCCACAACGTTCATCCTCTCCTCCATCTTCGCTCCATTTAATCGTCTTTGTTTGGTACATTTCCATTTAATAGTCTTAGCTTGGTTCTCACGGATTAGTCATAAGATTGAACTGATATATGAATTGGCAGATAATTTAATAAACAAGGAGTTTTAAGACACGCGATTTTGTGCCAAACAACATTTCCTAGATTTCTATCTTCAACACCACAAGGAGCTCTATTACAATTCAAGGGGCAAGCTTAAATTAAATAACCGTAGAAGCTTGGAATTCTCAAAACAGGTGGCAAAGATTGGAACTTCAAATAAGAGCAAATCCATCAGCCCTCTGCCTGACTCTCAACGTCAGATATATCAACACCAATGTTCCGAAACTTGACCTGCAGGGTAATTGATCAAATTTACCGAATGGTTAAATATAACTAATAGAATGAATGAAAAAAGCCCCAACTGAAAAATAAAATGCCAAAGATAGACACCAGAAAAAGTTAGCATCAATTGGTAATTATTTCTGAAGAGGCATAAGATCTCCCGCTGGAGCTCAGCAAATGTTAAACAAAAGTAAGTTGAATACAAATCGAATTGCTGTATTAGACAGGGAAGGCAGTTATACCCTTATATAGTTGTCTTAGATGTATCCTGTCCTTAGATAAATAAGTACGTACATTACTTTCCATATTATAAGCATCTTTATTCGACAAATCAAAACCTGGAAGGATGGAAAATACAGACACTCAACTAAGCAGACCAGTCGCTCGGAAGCCATGCATAAACGTAACACCTAAAACTTGATGTATGACTCCTGTCTCCTCTAAAGTTTAGCATGGACAGTAGGAATGCTTTAAAGCTTTACGGAGGCAGAGAGGCTTTGTGCTAGTGATCAATTATGGGGGGAGTATTGTGAATGATGGCTACAGAGGATCATGTTTAAGAGGGATTTTGAGAGGGATGTAATTGTTAAAGAACAATTTATAATTTTTTTTTATACAATGGTTGCACTAAGGTTAAATTCTATGACCTCATGTATACTATTCAAATCTTCCCACCATTATTTATATATTTATGCAAATTAATAACATCCTAGTGCAAGTAACATTGACTAGACTAGGAATGATTAAGTATATTCTACTAGTTAATGCTCTTTCCATTGATTGGGGTTTCCATAATTTCAATGTATATTTGACAAACAACTAATTGGGAAATTTTTACCTTAAACAATTCATATTTTTGCATTCTAGAAGTGGCATCTCTCATGCATGCAATTATGCATTCAACAAGTGGCATCTCTTGTAAACTCCAAAGTTCACGTGAGATATGCAATGCAGAGCAGCAATTTGCCCTCTTTATATTATTTATTAGGTTTTAAAGAGTAGGTATAAATCTTGGCAAGTTAACATCAATCTTTCTATGGTCATGAATTTATGTAATCATACAAAAAAAATTAAATAGTCTACAACTTATGTATTTTCTTAATGAAGCACTACAGATATTTAATACATTATGAAGATTTAAAATAAGAATAGTTATACTATTTAACAAATTTATTTTGTTATATTCATGAAAAACATTACTAATTATAACAGAATATTTATATAAAATATTTTACCAAGAAAAAGAATAGAATATTTACATGAAATAACAACTAAAATTTTAGTATTGATGGGTAAGTTTAGTACATAAACTTAATTCAGTCAGCATACATTAAAATTATTGAATTAATCTATCTTAGCTTATAGTCGAGTTTTATTTACAGGTGTTTTATTTACAGGCATCGTTATTTATTTTCTTACAAATTTTCTTCAAATATAAACATTTTAGTTAGCGCTAAGCTCACAGGTCTAGTTAATGCAATCCTTTAATTAAATTATAGTCAGAAAGACACGTATTTAAGAGTTTGATAAATTCGTAGATTCATTCAGCCATTTGGATATCTGTGATTTTAAATGTGAAGTTTTACTGGTCAATATACTAGGACTTACAATATTGAAAACAGAAGGGCAACTTTTCTGGAATCAAATGAGGCAGCACGCTTATATCTTCTCCATCTGTTACTTGGTAAATCATGTAGCTTCTCAGAGACTGGTTTATCTGATAAGTTATAAAATATGAAAGTTAAAAATGCATCTAGATCACCAACCTACTCAATTCTAGAACACAAAAATGTAACAGACTAACAGTGTGAGACTCTGTGAGTCCTGGTACAAGAAGGGAGTAACTGGTAGTTTGAACATGACAAAATGGATGTAGTAAAATATAAGGAAATATCAAATTACTTAGTACGGCAGATTGTGAAGGTTTCTCATAGTAATTAACCATGGAAAGCAAAAGATTTATGTGGACAACTTGAATTTTGAATGATACCCTTATCTTCAAGTCAAACATATGTATTCTTAACTAGGAATCTAGGATATTTCGTATGTTTGTTCAATTGCATAGGCAATGCCAGAACAAAATGCACTTATATTTTACTGCTTTGCTTTTGAAATGAAAAGCAAACCTGAAATCTTGTAATCGAATTGCAGGACTGATCAGAATGATCAAATTGGCTAAATACATGTTTCAATTGTGTTTAGATTTTTGAATGACAGAGTAGCAGGTTCTCTGCTCCTTGCTACATGAAAGGATTAGGATAGAACTATTTATCCTTTCTCTTGTCAAGCCATCTGTTTGTATTGCATGAGACAATACTTCTTTCAGCTCTAAACTACTCTGATTGCTCTCAGAAAATCCTTATCACCCTACCATCTAATCATCTCCAATAAAAGAAAAATGCATAAGCTTATCTGAATTGAAAAACATCAAGGTACCTAAAAATAGCAGACATACCTCTTGGATTGCTTACATTCACCAGATTCTGCATAAGTTTTCCCCCTTTGAAACTTGATTCTCTCCACAGAACACTCTGCATTATTGTAAAATATCAATCCTCATATCAGAACACATATACAGACATGCGTATGGGTGAGTTTATAAGGAAACCTTATCCCCTGTTAATTAAAGCTATCTGATAGGAGATACTTAAACAAACAAATGTCAAAATGAGTTTGTGAGACTTACAGTTGGTGAGTTCCCAGTTTTAAAACTTTCAACTGCCTCTTCATAGGATTCAGGTGAAACTGGGTTTCCATTGACACTAGGGATATCAATTATGCACTGGGAATACACATCCTCATTATTCATTTGAAAATCAATACAGTTTTGGCAGTTTATATGAGCATCTAAGCACATTGGGCTATTAACTTGATTAGGAACCTCTAAGATGCTCAAGAAAGCTAGTGGTGAAGCACAGTTTGGATTTTCACATTGCTTGGGCAACACTGAAATACTATAAACATCTCGAGCCTGCAAGAAATAGAAAGGCATTAGTTTTAAAACAATATTTTGAGCTATCTCCAGAGAAACATTTATGGCATAAAAGTAGTTAAGTGGTTCAAAATTCAAATAAGAAATGCCAGTAATACATTGAAAAAACATTTGATTTGAGTGTATATCTGTCCCTTTGGTCCTTCTTTTCAATAGTTAGAGAAAAGGAGCTTTAATGACTTACATGTCAAGAATGCATTTGATCCATAATAACAAAGTGACTAAAAACCCAAAACTAAATGGAAACTTTAGTCCCAACAGGTTTTTTTTTTAAAAAAAATCAGGATGGATAAAAATACCAAAATAATCAATGTGAAACATGATACAAAGATCTTTGATCCTCTCTCCTCAATCATATGGTTCTAGCCTCCAGTAATGCAAACTATTACTTGACATCCCTGACCCCTCAAAATTTAAATGTCAAATGTCACATATTGATTCGGTTTATAAGCAACAATATGGCAAGAAACTATGCTGATGTGTTGTTTTTCCACAATCTCCACTCTCACCAAGCACATACTTAAAGAAGACAAACCCTGTTATAAACTCGTTACCTTACCAGTTACCACCATTCAGCCTACAAAATTAATTGAAAAATCCATAAAAACAGTAGATCACTGCATGAGAAAAGAAACACCAACATGTGAACTGTGCAATCCAGCTGGAAGTGAAGTCTCTTCAAACAGAATCGGCGGAACCTCTGAATAAGAGAAAAAAAACATTGTAAAGAGCCAACGAAACTAAAGCTGTTTCTGCAACTTTCAACATTAGCAAGTGATCTAATTTAGTATAATTACCTAAAGGAAGCTGTCGATTAAGGTCATCGCTACTCGGTTTATTATGCAACTTGAAACCGACAGCTACGTTTTCATTCCCGTCCACAAACTCCCGCATTTGATGTTCTTTCTGCAACCAAAGCACAAGTAAAGATGAAAAACAAAACAAAACAACTGAATCTCAATTAAGAATGCATTAAACAATGTGACTCTTCAATTAATCGCGAGCGAAAACTTGAGCGAGAACTTTCAACCTAACGCGATCTGAACAGAATAGAGCTCAACCCATGCATCTTAAGTAAGACATTTCACAAATCAACTCGAATTCCAAATTGGAAAGTAATTAATGCAAGCTAGAACGAAAACCGTGTAATTTTACTTTCTCACATGACTCTTGTTGAGACTTTTCAACCTTTCTTTTTCCATCAAAGCTGGAAAGTAGTTCCGCATTTCGTACAAACGTTGATTTCTTCAACTTGTTAGTTAGTAAGTAGCAGCCAAAACAAGTTGGAAAAATACGACACAAGTTGAGATTCCGATTCGGTTAAACGATGACGAAAAAGTACTAAAATGAACTCCAAATGCAAAATGCAACTTAGAATTAATTACAGACATAATTGAGACCGAGAATGAGGTTTAAGGAAGAAGATTAAGAATGTTACCTGACAGGAGGAATCGACAGCCATTAATAATGGCTTGATTTTTGAAGAGATTTTCGGTTGTTCTAAGGATGAGGAAAGAGGAAAAATGAGAGGAAAGAGAATGCGACAGAGATTGGCGTAGAATTTGAACGTTACATGGTTATATCGGAGGAGCTGAGGAGGAAGGTCTCTTTTCGTAGCAACTACACATCACATAGTACCCTACAGTATGCGCGATTTGCCATAAAGACTCCTGAATACGACGTCGACCATCCCGACAAACACCTTCATTTCATGTCGTGACCATTATGACCCTTGCTTTTCACCTTTTTTATTTTCTACTAAAAGATTACCATTACTATATAATTGAATCAACCCGCGCATGTGGATCAGCGGTAACCAGATTATTTCACCATTAATCAATTGTTTAAAGTTTGAGTAATGTATATTTAACTGTGTTAAATATTTCAAAAAAAATTATTATTCATTTTTTTATATACTTAAGTATATGTGACAAAAATAATTTATAGAATCATATATATATAAATATATTTTAATTACTCTTATTTTATTTAATAATTTAACAATTTAACATATCTTTTTTAAAATGTTCTTTAATTAATTGAAATCTTATTTTATTTTATTTTTATATCAATTTTTAATGAAAAACACTTCAAAAAATATTTGTTAAATATAATTAGTAAAATTAAATTATATTAACTAAATCTTTTATTAAAGAAAAATTAGATAATTTTATTTATATTTAAGTTCGGAAAAGATACAGTGATCGGACAAAGAGACCACTGGCCTGCAAATGCACCAATAAGGTTTCCCAATAGAAATTACTGTAGTTTATTAACAAAAAAGCACCAGTTACAAGTCACTGAAAACGAATCATCATAAATCTAAAAAAGCAATAAAGTTAGATTCATTTTTAAAGAGATAATGGCCCAGTTAATAAGTTATGGGCCAAATTAAAAAATTAAGAATTAGAATGGGGTATGGATGGAGAGAAATGGTAAATAAATGAAATTAAAGTGTGGGGTGTGTGTGGTTGGTTATTCAATAGTAGTACTTGATAGAAAAATGAAAGGGCAAAATGGGGGCAAGAAATGAATGATGATGGGTTGCGTTTGGTGTGTAATGCATGTGATGTGAGTGAAATTGTGAAATTGTGAAATTGTGAAATTGTGAAGTGTGAAGCGAAAAAGCTGCCTTGGGTGCCACGGACAACGAGACAAAGAGTCACGGGTTTCTTTACTGTTCCATCCCTAGCCCGTGGATCGATCCTCTGCTTGATTCTTCTTCTTAATTATTCTTAATATATAAAGAAGATGACATTAGTATACTATTACATTTATACGGTTTTTTTTGTTCAATAAGGTTCATTATTAAGAATATCAAAATAAATTATATTTTTTTTATCTAATGAATATTTTTAATTAAAAATTAATTTTATATTATTAATAGTAATGTTAACTAAATGGATATTTATATTATAT
>JAMLFT010006112.1:0-16533 GCA_026544285.1 Pachyrhizus erosus
ATACATTATAAGATTATCATACTAATTAATAAATAATAATAATTTATAATTAAATAATAATATAAAACTATTCAACACAATAAGTAATTAGTCTATTTTCTTAATATTAAAAACATACAAGCTATTTCTCATGTATTATAAGCATCAAAACAGTGCTCACCCTTATTTTAAGTAATGGTTAATTCTTCGAATAATGCTTTAGCCAAGTGGATAATGAAAAGACGGAATCTCTAACACGATCTTACAAAACTAAAGTACGCTGTTTGCTGTATGCTGTTTGCTGTTTCACAGTTCTCGTTCGTTGTGTTCGTTTCATTCTCTCCAACATCAAAAGAAACTATGTGTTTCTTCAAATGGTTACATTTGTTCACCTGTTTCCATGTCTTGGCTGCGACTCCAATCCTCTCAGTAACAGATTCCGCAAACCAACTCTCCACAAACTTTCTAGAAATTGCCAAAAAGCCTGAAGTTTATGATTGGATGGTCAAAATCAGAAGGAAGATTCATGAGAATCCAGAGTTGGGTTATGAGGAATTTGAGACCAGTAAACTGATTAGAGAGGAATTGGATAAACTGGGTGTCCCATATAAATACCCAGTTGCAGTCACTGGTGTTATTGGCTTCATTGGGACAGGAAGCTCACCTTTTGTAGCAATAAGAGCTGATATGGATGCACTTCCCATTCAGGTTTAATTAATTCTACATGTTTTTTTTTTCTTCGTGATAAGCTTGAACCAGGATTTTGCCCTTTTTTTCTTCTTCTTCTTAGTAATAGTTTTTTAGGATATGGATGAGACATTCATCGTTATAAATCCAGTACGAACCAGAAGCATTTTTCAAAAAATGAAAGTTGGATACTAAATTTAAGTACATACATACTTTTTGGCTATGCATATGATCCCTACCTCGAGTTAAATAAATGATTTATATTTCAGTAAAAAATTTTAAACAATTAAGTTTTTCATTTGATTTTAGGTGCTCCCCATTCACATTGTTGAGAGACCAACAGGCTGTTTATTTATGTTTAGGAATAATATTTTTATCAACAATAATAAAAAAAATGATAAGATTAAAATTATTAAAATATGATATTATAATCATTTTTAATGTTATAATATTTTTATTAAACATTTATGTATTATATTTTTTACTATGAAATTTTTCTTGTCACAAATAATTTAATCTCTTTTTATTTTATAAATTATATTTATTTATATTTTTTTTATCATTTATACAATGTGATCATGTTTATATTCCTCCTCTTATATAAAATTCTATTATATATTTATATATATATTAAACGTTCATTTTTTTAATTCTAAAAGTAACTTTTATTTTTAATATTCATTTTTTAAAATCTGATTATTAAAATTAATAATAAAACTTTAAAAAAATAATTTTATTAAAATAATTTGATCATTCCTCATACATATTTATTTATTTTAAAGAGGGATCAAATAATTTATATTTCAATAAAAAAAATTTAAATAATTAGATTTTTTCTTTAATTTTAAGAGCTCCCATTCATATTGTTGTCAGTGACAATGACAAACTAACAAGCTGTTTATTTATGTTTAGGGATAATTTTTTCATCAACAATAAAAAAACATGATGAGATTAAAATTATTAAAATGTGATATCATAATCATTTTTAATATCATAATATTTCTTGTTAAACATTTATGTATTATATTTTTTTACTATGAGATTTTCTTGTGACAAATAATTTAATATATTTTTATTTTATAATATACTTATTTATATTTTTTTTTATCATTTACACAATGTGATCATGTTTATATTCTTTTTCTTATATAAAATTCCATTATATATATATTAACATTCATTTTTTTTAATTCTAAGAATAACTTTCATCCTTGACATTTATTTTTTTAAATCTAATTATTAAAATTAATAATTGAATTTTTAAAAAATAATAATAAAAATAAAAAATAATTTTATTAAAATAACTTAATCTATTCCTACTATATATATATATATATATTTATTTATTTTAAAACGGAATCAAATAATTTAACTTCAGTAAAAAAGTTTAAACTTCAATAAAAAAATTTAAACAGTTAGGTTTTTCCTTTGATTTTAGGTGCTCCTATTCACATTGTTGTTTGTGACAATGAGAGACCAACAACATATGAGGTTGTTTATTTGTGTTTAGGGATAATTTTTTCATTGACAATAAAAAAAAATGATGATATTAAAATTATTAAAGTGTGATATCATAATCATTTTTAATATCATAATATTACTTGTTAAACATTTATGTATTATATTTTTTACTGTGAGATTTTTCTTGTCACAAATAATTTAATCTTTTTTTATTTTATAAATTATACTTATTTATATTTTTTTTTATCATATACACAATGTGATTATGTTTATATTCTTTCTCTTATATAAAATTGTGTTATATATATATTAACATTTATTTATTTTAATTCTAAGAGTAACTTTCATCCTTAACATTTATTTTTTTAAAATCTAATTATTAAAATTAATTATTTATTTCAACAATTAAATTTTAAAAAAATAAATAATAAAAATAAAAAATATTTTATTAAAATAACTTGATCATTTATATATATTTATTTATTTATTTTAAGGAGAGATCAAATATTTTTTTGTATAATTTAAAAAAAAAAAACTTTTCATCTTCATTATTAATTTTCTTGAAATCTAATGATAAATTGTTAAGTTATTTTAAAATTCATTTTATTTCTCTTTATTTATATATTTATTGATTTATTTATTAACGTACTTGTATCCATGCAACTTAAGTTTTATGGGTTTTTATGTTTGCCTTTGCTCAAGTTTTATTTACAATTTGATTGTGTACCTTAACCTTAGGAAATGGTGGAATGGGAGCACAAGAGTAAAGTGCCTGGAAAGATGCACGCGTGTGGTCATGATGCTCATGTCAGTATGCTTCTTGGTGCAGCAAATATTCTCAAACAGCATGAAAAAGAGATACAGGTTATACTCTTATTTCTTTTCTTTCTTGTATAATGTTATGTTTTTTCTCCCTTGCCTCAAGTATTGCTCATGATGACAAATGCTAATGACACACTTCTATTATATTTTCTTTTATTAATTAAAATTTATTAAAGATGACAAAATTTTATATCATATTTAATGATTTTTTTAATTTTATAATTTTTTTATAAATTTTAACAAAGAGTGTTTTTATAAGAGTATGATAGAGAGTGTTGGTGTTACTAATTTCTAACACTCCTATGCTCTTAATATCAATTTAAAGAATAATGATATTTTGATACTCTTTATTTTAAATAGTCTTATTTTTCATTTTCTTTCTTTTTATCATATCTGTTATCATATTTATATATTTCTTTCTATCTCTCAGTAAACGTTGAAAACATTAAGTGTATACTTTTCCAAATTTAAAACAGGGGATGACTATAACTTTTCACAACTGTCCAACATGTTATCTATTCAAGAAAGCTAAAGAATGATGCAGAAATGTTGTAGGACGAAACTAGCAACAACACGTACGAAGAACAAAGGAGCAGAAACTGATATGATGTATATTCAATTTTTATTACTCACATATGAGGTGTTATAGCAAGTTCTTAAATAAAATTCTCTGTTTGGGCAGAAGAAAAAATAATAATGACCAAGTTACAAAGTAAGCATTATTAGCTTACAATTAGCTTTTCCTAGATACAAGCAACCTTTATCCAATTTTCCAAGTAATCAAAAAATGCAGAGAGAGAGAGAGAGAGATAATATTTGAATATGTGAACTGGAAAAATCTTAACAATTCTATTTTGCCGGGACACTCACCAATATCTGCTACTTTTTCTCTGAAGTGTATTTTTCTGTCATATTGTCTTCATTCTCTTTCGTGGATCTTGATAAATTCATTATATTGTTGTCTATGTAGGGGACTGTTGTTCTTGTTTTCCAACCAGCAGAGGAAGGAGGTAGAGGGGCTAAGAAAATTTTAGATGCTGGAGCCTTAGAGAATGTTTCTGCTATCTTTGGATTACATGCAGTGCCTGACATTCCAGTAGGTACAGCGGAATCTAGGTCTGGTCCAATATTGGCAGGAAGTGGTTTCTTTGAAGCAATAATACGTGGAAAGGGAGGTCATGCAGCTATTCCCCAACTTGCTATAGACCCCATATTGGCGGCTTCTAATGTCATTATCAGCCTTCAACACCTTGTTTCTCGCGAGGCTGATCCTCTGGACCCCAAGGTATATATTATTTTGGTTAATTCTGCTTCTTCTTTATCTGTTAGAGATGTAGAACTTGTTAGTGCTTTTCAATAGTAGAGATAATTTGTTATAATTCTAGTTCCATGGATCATTTTTAATTATATGCTACGAAGTAAGAACACTAATATATTTTATGCATGCAACAAACTAATTGATTAGCTTGGCTAGAAAATTGAGCTTGGAAGAGCACCATATAGAGTTGAAAATCACTCTACTGTTTACCAGCCAAAGCCATCCTGTATCTGAATTACAAAAAAGTAGTGTCCTGCTAAGTGTCTTGATCACAAGGGATGGGAAAAAAATGACTTGAAGACCAAGTAAGGTGCTTCCAATACTCGTCAGTAGAAAGGATGAATTAGAGGAACACAACTGCACCACAAGCCTTTAATGACCATAGAGGCATATGGAATCTAGACCTTTGGAATTAGGATGTGCATATTTTCTGAACATTTTTATACGTTATATACTTGCCGATTATTACTTAAACATATGAAAGGCTTGATTCCTGAAGGACTTGTTTATGGTGACAACCCTTTGTTTCTTCCATACATAATATGTCAACACAGGTTGTGGCAGTTGCAAAGTTCCAAGGAGGTGATGCATTCAATGTTATCCCAGATTATGTCACAATCGGTGGCACCTACCGAGCTTTTACTAAAAAAAGCATGGACCAACTTAAACTGCGCATTGAGCAGGTTTGTCACGGAGAAGAATAGATTCATTTTCCATGCATTAACAGAAATCTGAAATTATTATTCTCTTCTATATTATACAACTCATGGTCATGTTCACAGTAATATATATATATATATATTTTCTTTCTTTTGGCTGTCAAACCTAATGGCTTTATGTGGTTATAATGGGTATTAACAAGGTTGTTGCATCAAGAATAATTGGTTAGTTTCCTACTGCGTCAAACAACTTGTTTTGTTTTTTTTAGAGATCACATGTTATTTCAAGCAGCTAATTAGAACTCGATACTATTGATTAAATTGAAACAATACTAGGCTAGTCGATTTACACATTCATTGGTCAAGCAACTTATTTTAGTCATCAATAAGCAACGCTGTATTTCACAAGGGACAGTTAGAAAACAACTCAAATGCCACATTTACATCATATGTTGTATCTTTAATCATTGTCATGCAAAAACCTTGTCAACAGAACTGAGAGTAGATGCATAGATTACACAAACTGGGGGAACCATATTCTTCTCAAGTAGTTTTTCTTCATAGAGCATAAAGGTACATAAAATCCCAGCCTCCAAAGATGGGGACAAAACTAGTAGACTTTTTTTCCTTTTATTGATGTTTAAGGATAAACCTTTATGACTATAAGAATGATAGTTGGAGCTTTGTGCATCTCGCCCTATACTACATTAGTTTATGAGTTTCTGTTACAACAAAAAAAAAAATGTTTGAACTTGCAGTATTTGTCACTGCATTTGTAGTATAGCCTAAGCCCTAAGGCTGATTCATTTATGTAGGTTATCATTGGTCAAGCTGCTGTGCAAAGATGCAATGCAACTGTCAACTTCTTTGATAATGTGAAACCTGTGAGTCCTCCAACTGTAAATAATGGTGACTTGCACAAGCATTTTCAAAATGTTGCTGAGAATTTGCTTGGCACAAATAATGTTGATGTTAACACGCCACCATTCATGAGCGCTGAAGATTTTGCATTCTATCAAGAGGTCATACCTGGCTACTTCTTTATGCTTGGAATGAAGTGTGCTTCACCTGAACCGTTTCAGTCATTACACTCACCCTATCTCAGAATCAGTGAAGATGGACTTCCTTATGGGGCTGCACTTCATGCATCATTAGCTACTACTTATCTTATAAAATATCAGCACTAACAACCTCTTTTTTCTCTAGTTTTTCTTAATATAAATAAATAAGTAATAAACAAAAATAAAATAATAATATTAATATGAGAAAATAAGCTATGCAAAAAGTATAATAGTTTTACACTATCAATTAATAATAATAATTATATATAATAAATTGTTGATTTTAATAATAATTGTCTTAAAAATGATATTATAAATGAGTTATGATTGGTTAGTAGTATAAAAAATTTGACACTCATAGTGTATATAACCATTAAATCCTATTAATATTTTTTTATAGTTACTAGCATTTCAGAAACTGTTTTATTGTTTGTGCTTGTAAGTATTAATGAAATTATAAAAAAATCATTATAATATCATTTGAATGAGGTTTTATAAAAAAAGATATAAACTTAAATGAATTTACTGTTAGACACAAATTAATTTTCAAGAAATATTATTAGTACTAAATATATTATTTTGTTAGGAATTAAACACGAATAGTGGATTTGTTAACTATATTCACACTAGTTATCTAATTTCAGACTATTTTATAACACACACTATATTTTCTCACAATTAGTAATAAGTAGATTTTGACTTGTGTGTGTGTGATTTATATTTTTACGAGATATATTAAAATTAAATAAAAAATAAGTTTTATTTTGTAAATATCATTTTAAAATTTATAAAATAATTAATTATGTGTTATAAGCTACCTTGACTAAGGAGAAAATTATATAACATCTTAAATTTTTTATTTTATTTTTGAAAGAGGAATATAGATCAATGTTAAACGTGTTTCTACAGTATATAAGTTACAGAGAAATAAAATATACTTTTATGCACTGTTACACAAAGTTAATGACAAATCCATTGCTGCAAAATAATAGCATACTTGTTATCTGGACGCATCAAAACCAATGGAGAACTTGATGTTTTTACGCAGCAAAACTATATGTAATTCAATGGTTTTCAACTCTAAAACCAACTTTGATGGACCAAAGTCAGTGTCATATTTTAGCATAGAAACCAATAACAAATTTGTCAGTTTGATGTTACAAGTTTATTAGAAATTTCTACATTAAGAAAAAACATTAATTATAGCATTAGTAATGAGGTCTAACTGAATTTATTAAGTAAATGTATAAATTATTATAAATTTTGATATTTGAGTTTAATTTTTATAGATAAAAAATATTAACAACGAGAAAAATTATTAATATTTTCGTTCTTTTAATGTAGTTAAACCATGATTATTTTTACTATATTAATCTAGCTAAAAAAGTAGTGGTTATGGTGAGAAATAAATATATATATATATATAGATTTTTAAATTTATTTAACTGATTAAGATAAAAAATAAAGTGGTCCATTATTTTTTTTTTCATTTTTAAGATTTTGCAATATATTAGTAATATATATATAAAATTCAACTTTCTTATTTTTAAATAATTATTAGACTAATTTTAAAGTCAAAACTGCACTATTAGTATCTCAATCTTATACCCAAAATTTTATTTATTAAGTAAACGTAAAAATGAAGCCAACACAAATGCTAAGAGCAAGAAACGGCAACAAATATCAGAATAAAATAAACGAATGTACTGTAAAGGAAATAATCTTCCTGACCTTATAGGTGTCGGCGATTGGTCCTCTATAAAACGCTCCAACAGTTCTTCAAATTTTAAATTTTAATTATTTAAAATTTTAGTATTTTAATTTTTTTATTTTAATTATTTAAAATTTTAATTTTTACTTTCAAATAAAATTAATTGATAATATAATAATTATTTTAACAATTTCATGTTCAGATAATATGATAGAACGTAAATTTTTTTTAATAAAACATATTTTTAAATTTTTGTATATTCAAAAAATTAATGATATTAAACTAATTAATAAAATACTTAAAAATATAATTTGATAAAAATTATATATAAATATTAGATTCTTTAAGTGATTGAAATTATTACGTTATTCATTAATATTATTTTCTAAAATAGAACTTAAAAATAAAATAAAAAATAAAAATTAATTTTATTTTTTTAAAAGATTAAAATACTATTTAAACTAAATATAAACATTCACTCAATTTACTCTCTTTACTAGTTGATGTTGTATAATATCTTTGAAAAAAAGTTAAGGGGTTATATGACATAGAAGAAGGCACACAAATACCGACTAAATTGATCGAAAATTAGATGAACCAATTTGACGAAATTCACCCTTCACGTTATCATCTCTATCTGGAAACCATTTTTCTTTTCACTTTCGTTTTTGTGGTTCACACCGTAATCGTCTTACTCTTAGAAAACACGAGTAATCTAAAACAGATTAAAACCCACAATACAAACACCAAAATGCCATGTTTCAAGACGATTGTGTGAACTTTTGCAACAAAAACCCAAGGCTGCTTCCGTGCTTCCCCTTTCGGGAGAGCGTCCCTAAGAGTAAAAATCAGAGTTAATCTGCATCAATGGAATACTTAATAAAACATACCACCCTCATTGAAGTCATGGGAATGTCACGGACAAGTTAGCTATTCATGAAGTTTAGGTCAAATTCAATAAGTATTGCTACTCTCTATCGTTTGCTAAAATTAATGGCCATTCTTAAACGTAATATAAACCTCAGCCTTAATTATTCATGCGACTAAGTAAATAAAATAAAACTATTTCATATTTTGTTTATTTGCAAAGTAAAAAAATGTTAACGAAAATCTCTTATACACTTTTTTTTCTAACATCCTATTGGTTGAAATTTATTTAAAATCATTTTCATAAGTCTCATTTTTTATTTATTGATTTTTATTTTAATTTAAAAATAAGACTTGTTAAAATTGATATTTTTAATAAATTTTAATTAATCACAAAAAGAAAGTATTTAAAAAAATATTGTCAGCATTTTTTATAAAGTAAATTTGCTATATTTTTTATACAATAAATATTATATGAATTTAATTATTTCGTAAAAATACTTTAGCATATAATTAATTATTGATTACTCACCTTACAATTAGAGTAAGAAAACATTTTGTGTTGCATGATTATCATGTCTGCATATTGCAAGTTCAAAATGAAGAAGCTCTCATGAATCGTCATTGACAATTGATCTTTAGCCTATCAGCCTGAGTGAATTCAACTTAGTGCCAGATTTCTATGTCAAAAACGCGCGGCTCAATTTTCTCAATATTTTACTTGGACAGTGCCTCCTTTCAATCGTGCAAAAGTGCCCAATGAGAGGCCTATTCAAATATCCAATTAACTAAAAACAATTCATAATTACACCAGTCTAAAATACTTAAATCTATTTTAATGAATTAGTTTTTATGTACAAATCCATTTTTTATTTTAAATCAACCCATTTAATTGGATATGAACTCGATATTGATTAGATTTCCATATACCACCCCTACAAGGAAATGGAAAAAAAAAATCCAAAAAGGACACTCCTCAGCCAATAAGATGAATAGTGCAAAACTAACATGAAATCCAATATATTAAAATTTTCTAGTGAACGTTAAGTTAAAGATATCTTAATTAAGAATAAGTAAAAGATGTTTTGTTTGATGTGAAGTAAAAGATGTTCTTACTTAGGCTGATTAAAAAATGTTTTAGGCAACTTAAAAATACTTTGGATTAAGTTAAGTTGAAAATATTTTTGATGAAGATAAAATAAAAATGTTATAATCAAAACTAAAATAAAACTGTCTTGATTAAGGTTGAATTAAAAATATTATAATCAAAATTAAGTTAAATATTTTAGTTAAGACTGAGTTAAAGATATTCTGTCAATTATTTGAAATCAATTTATAATTTAAAATTCTTTCTAAATTTGAATTTCAACCATAAATCAATTTTAAATTAGTTTCAAAAAAATCTAAATAATTTTTTTAAAAAGTATGGATATGAATTTTAAATTCAATCCATTTATTTGGATAAGAATGAGATTTCTAATAATCCACCCCTACTAGTGAGGGATTGTTTGTTGGTGTTATGTATAGACACATGCACAAAGCTCAACCTTTTTAGTACAGTTAAAATTTAAATAGAAACCCTTCCATCAATGTGCCATGTAAAACAGTGAAACTTTCATGTTATTGCTACAAGAAACAAAATATATTGGCTTCTATTTTAATGATTATTAAAAGTCCTGTTTTCCACCAAAAAGAGAAAGAAAAAAAGCAGTCCTGTTACAATTCATCATGATGTTTCCCCTCTACGGAGGATACGTCCTGCGGATGTTTTAGAAGATAGCTAACAGCTAATGAGGCGTGAAGTGTAGCCCTAAAGGAAGTACATCTTCATTAATCTTGAAATAGGGTGAGTGAACCTGCTTGAGTTTTTCATGTGAGGTATTCTGTATTCCAATAAAGAAAAAGTAGCCAGGTATAATCTCTTGATAGAATGAAAAGTCTTCAGCTCCCATCAGTGGTTGCATGTCATTAACTTCATTGATGCCAACCAAATTCCCTGCAACAGTCTGAAAACGTTCATGCAAGTCACCATTGTTTATAGTTGCAGGAGAGAAAGGCTTCTCTTCTTCAAGGAAGTTGACTGTAGCATTGCACCTATGCACAGCAGCTTGCGCAATCACCACCTGTATAAATGAATTAACCTTAGCCCCAGCCAGGATTAATTGTAAAGAAAGCTACATAATATAAGTAAATCCAATTTTTAGTTGATATTATTACATGAGGGTGTCTCTTGATAATTACAAGAATACTATTTTCATTTCATTTTGTGTCATGTTTTTAAGACTCAAGTGTAGGGTTGGGCTTTTAGGCACAAATTACAAGAGAGTAATGATTACCCAACGTCCACCCAACAATGCCGTTAACCGCCTATATAAATCTTTTGTTTCACAAGTGATTAACTATTATTACACATTTCAAAAATCTCATAATACTATTAACTATTTATGAGATAAAGTTAATCCATTAAACACTTCAATAACTTCATGATATTATTAATCATGTATCAATAATTGATATAATAATGTTCATTTACTCTTGACTACTAGTAAAATGAAGTTAATCATATACATATAGTTAACTACGTTAATAACTAACAACCTCATAACCTTATTAATCCCTTGTGAAGTAAAGTTAATCATAATTACATATTTAGTTAACCATGCATGATGGTTAATATCATTAATCATATATCAATAATTGTATATAAATGTGTACATTTTCTTTTAACCATTTGAGTATTTGGGTGGATGTTGGGTGTAAAACTTGTAAATGTACATTTATCTTTTTCCATTGCAAAAAGAAAACATCAGATTATAGGGCATGTTTTCTATATATACTTGGAAAAGAAGAAAATAAAAGACAAAATGAATCAAACTCCTTCCGTAAGCTAAATTGCATAAGTTGATTTTAACTTAAGGAAGAAGTTTAATTCATTTTATGATTTATCTTGCTTTCTTCTCCTATAATTACTTATTGAGAAATTTATCTAAAGAAGACTATAATTATAAAAAAACTGACCGTTTTAATTAATTCAGTTTATGCATATTAAATGAATTTTATTCTTCTGCATGACCTACCTGCTCAATGAGCTGTCGTAATTGCTGGAAGCTTTCTTTTGAAAAAACTCGGAAGGTGCCACCGATTGTGACAGAATCTGGAATGACATTGAATGCATTACCTCCTTGGAATTTTGCGACAGTCACAACCTGTGGGAAGATGCTTTCTATTTTAGGAAGGCACAGAGGATTGAAAGTCCTTGAAACAGCATTTGGTCACATTCAATAAGCAGTAATAATCACACTTCACACATAAACATGTTCTGGCACATGCACAAATATAAAGACATTGCCCAAAAGGCCAAAGGTTTAGATCCCGTATCTCTCTATTGTCAGAGATGGGAACTAGAGTTGTGTTCTGTCATCTCATCCTTTTCACTAGAAATTCTTTTGTTTCCAAATTTCACCTATGTTGTGTAAACTAAACCGAACTAATCAATTCTTTATACAGAATTAAAATCTCTATTCTTTGATAACATACATGTAAACATAAGAAAATAAAGGAAGTCTATTATTATATATCCACGATCTATTAATGTTACACATATTTTTTTATTTTATAAACCCATAAACTCATTCTCATAAGTTACTGTCAAAAATCCCACAGTAATGTGGGACTTATTGTGTCACCCGCTGTCACATTGGCAAATTAGTGTATATAAATGAAGGACAACCGTCAATTTTGTAGGGTTGAGTTAGACCTATAATTCACATTTTTAAAATGGTATCAAAGTCTATCCTAGCTAGTAACCTGTTGTTAGACTTATCATACCACCTGTTATTGGACCCCTATCAAACCACTTATAAATATTCAGTCTTATGAACATCACGCACTCAAGATGTCTAGCTCTTGACGTGAAGGGGGTGTGTTGGAGATCTCACAGTGTTGTTGGACCTATCATGCGACCCGCTATTGGACCACCAAATTAGTGTATATAAGTGAAGGACAACACTCATCTTACAAGTCGATTTTGTAGAGTTAAGTTAAATCCATAACCCACATTTCTAAGAGTTACCATGTTAACTTTACTCTCTATAATGCAGCCATTACTTTCTACAATCCAAACTCAAGCTTAAAATCAGCTCCTATTCAATTTCAAGATTTTAAAAGAGAAAAAAAAAAAAAAAACTACCAGGCTAATTTTTCTCTTCACGGTTTACTTTACACTTGCATCATTGTCATGGGTGCCTCTTCTAGCACTTAATACTAGGATATATACATATCTAAGGTCTCAGACAAAGTGAACAAAAAGTGGAACTGGTACTTCCAAAGTTTATGTAGATAATACAAGGGAAAGTTTACTTAAATGATAAGCAGAGTTCAATTAAGTGTAAGCAATAGGTTTCAATCCCAAGCATAAGTTTTGCATAGCCATGGGTTCGGAGTACAGTATAAATATTTTTATTTAGCTATCAAATAAGAACATCAGTTGGCCTGGTTGTCATCCACTCAGTTAAGTGAGTGATTTGCCTTTTAAATCCCAATTATACCAAAATGACAAAAAGCATAAATGAGTAGTGGTGGCAAGGGAAAAGGAAGCAATGAAGTTGAAGCAAATTTACCTGGGAATCCAGAGGATCAGCCTCACGAGAAACAAGATGCTGTAAGCTAATTATAACATTAGAAGTTGTCAATATGGGGTCTATAGATTGTTGAGGAATAGCTGCATGACCTCCTTTTCCACTTATTATTGCTTCTAAGAAACCACTTCCTGCCAACAGTGGACGAGACCTAGAGGCCACTTCACCTAATGGAAAGTTAGGTGTCACATGCAATCCAAAAATAGCTGCAACATTTTCTAAGGCTCCAGCATCTAAAATTTTCTTAGCCCCTCCACCTCCTTCCTCTGCTGGTTGGAAAACAAGAACTATAGTTCCCTATTTAGACACCAAAATAATGAAATTATCATAGATCTAGGACAGGGTGGGAACAAGAGAACAAGACAATTCATATTTCATAGTAAAGTAGCAGAAGTGGGAGACTGTCTTGGTCAAGTAGAATGACACGTTGGCCAACTTTGTTTCTCTTTTCATTCACAAATACCTTATCAACGGAACATGTGTTTGATTCTAACACGATTGGTATCATAAACCAAAAGTGTACATAAAAGCGTTTAAAATTATTAAGAGGGCCAAATTTCTTGAGTAAATGGAAAACTGAACAGCAATGAGTAGTGACCATATATTTTAAACTGAGATCAGAAGAGCATTATCTGCAAAAGTAAGCAAAACCATAAAGCAGAACATCACATTGATAGGAAATGAAATAAAGAAGCCAACGTAAAAAGTCAGACTTGTATCTCTTTTTGATGCTCCTTGAGAATCTCTGCAGCACCAAGAAGCATGGTCACATGAGCATCATGACCACACGCATGCATCTTTCCAGGTATTTACTCTTGTGCTCCCACTCCACCATTTCCTAAGGTCAGATATGGTAATAAATCAATAAAAAAGTACAAAACATCAATAAATTTTGAGAAAAAGCAAGCAAAACTCTTTTTGTTATCTTATCCCAACCAATACAGAACCTATCCATAAAAATAAAACCATCACAAATCAAAAGTCAAAAGCTTGATAAAGTACAGATATGCAATGTTTTAAAAAACATTCTATGACCACAATTTCAGCTGCAATGTGAAGCATTTTAGGTCATCGTGACCTTAATTGTGGCCGCATTTGATCACAATTTCTCACAATATCAAGAATTGTAACGAAATCGCAGTCACAATTTAAAACCTTGTATATATGATAAGCATACAAAGAAACCTTGTATATATCATAAGCATACAATTTAAAACCTTGGGTATGTGACCACAATCCGATGGCATTTAACTGCAATTTATCACTCTATCAAGGATTGCAGTGAAACTGCGAACACAATTTAAAACCTTGCATATATGATAAGTATACAAAGAAAGAATATGTATAAGTTATGTGACCTGCATGAGGAGGGCATCCATGTCGGCTCTTATTGCAACAAAAGGCGATTTTCCTGTCCCAATGAAGCCAATGACACCAGTTATTGTAACTGGGTGTTTATAGGGGATACCAGTTTATCTAATTCCTCTCTAATCAGTTTACTGGTCTCAAATTCCTCATAGCCCAATTCTGGATTCTCGTGAATCTTCCTTCTGATTCTGACCATCCAATCAAACACCTCAGGCTTCTTGGCAGTATCTAGAAAGTTGGTGGGGAGTTGTGTGGAGGAATCTGTTAATGAGAAGAAGCAGGATGTTGCAGCAAGGACATGAAAAAGGACGAACAAATGGACCCAGTTGAAGAAATTCATGCTAAATTTGCATGTGGGTGCCTAGAGTGTGAATGAAGTGTAGAAACCAAAAGCCACCAGAAGTATAATCAAAATTTACGTAACAGAATTGGAAATTGTCGGACAGAGATATTTTATAAACCAAAACGACCTCTATTGCTCCTTTTATGAAATTGGCTAAACCACCCTTTTAATGCTGATTCTCCTGAAAATGTACAGCACGGGGTTAGTTCCTGAAACTAAAATAATTTAAAATAAGTTTTTATTTATTATGTTAATAAAATATTGTCACTTTAATCTTTAAAAATATATTAATATTATTAAAATTGTATTATTTTATTACTTATTAGCTCTCCTCCTTTTAGGAAAATTTGTTTGTGACAGTTACCGTTTTTCTTAAAAGAATACCAATAATTCTTTTCAAGTAATAAAATAACAATTGTCTCTTTAAAGAATTTAACTTTTTTTTTTCTAAATGATTAAAGAATTTAACTAAAACACACCTTTTTATATTTTCATTTAATAAAAAGTTGTTAATGATAAATTTATTAACTTTTATAATTATCCTGATACATGTGATGTACTGGGTTAAAGTTTGGTTATTGTTCTTGTTAATATGTAATTAAGGGATGTTTATTTAAGAGTATATTTTTGTATTTTTCATATTATATGACTATCATGTGTTAGATTAACGTGAACATTAATTTGTCATACCAACACTTAACACAAAAAAGTTAATGATAAAAACTATTTTGTGTGACAAACTAAAAATTGATATTTTCAAAAATTGAGGGACTAAAAACTTAACTAATCCTAAATTAAATACAAAAAATTAAAAGTTAGTGTTTAAAAAATTCTATTTAAAATAATATATTGATAAATAACATATTTAAAAAAAACATTCCTACTATTGTCACTGTTATTGTTGTTATTATTATCAAGATTTTAAACAATTGTCATTATTTCTACCATCATTGTCATTATCACCATTATTATCATTATTACTACCATTGATAATATTCACTATTATCACCATTACATTTCTTTTAAGATTACTACTATCGTCATTTCTAACATTACCTCTACTAATGTTATTGTTGTCGTTGTCACTGCTAACGTTGTGATAGTGTTGATGGTGGTGACAACAATAGTAGAAATGATAATAATGGTAGTTACTAGAAGTAATAATAGTGGTGACAACGAGTGTAGTTATTTTTTGTTTGAAAAAAACATTGCAAGAAATAAATATATTAAATAAAGAAGAAATGAATAATTATTTATTTGAAGGAATAATTAGTAATTAATACTTTATTTTTTGTTAAAATAAGTAATTGATTACTCTTATCCAATCAATATTGCACGTGATAGAAAAAATATTTTTTTATATTTTTTAAATCATGTGATATCATTTATTATATTTATATAATTTTTTTTCTCTTTAATCTTTTCTTTGGAAGATATGAAAAGAAAAGGGAAGGAAAAAGGAACAAAGAAAAATGCATTTATAAATAGAATATTATCTCTTTTAGACAAAAACAAAAAGAAAGAAAGAAAAAATTGTGGATCTCACACCAAAACTATATTTATTTTTCCCATTAACAAACTTATTTTTTATTATACACATTTAGTATAAATATATATATA
>JAMLFT010006113.1:0-16533 GCA_026544285.1 Pachyrhizus erosus
TAGTAAAACATTTAAAAAGATAATAGATATCAAATTGTTACAAACATAGAGTAGATAATAGTGACGTGCAATTCTTCTCATTTTTAGATACTATCATTTCATAAATTTTACAAAATTATTTTACTTAATTGAAAATGTCAAATAAAAAGTATGAATCTTGTTTTAAAAGATTAAATAATAAAAGAAATGTTAACAAATTAATTTAATTTCAATGTGATGTTCTTGGAAAAATTGTTACAATTCATAAAAGAGATATAAAAACAAGTTTACTTGGTGAAGTAGTGGTAGAACAATCAACTATTGATGTTGAAAACACTAGTAGCTCTAATTCTAGTCAAGAAAAAGAAGATAAAAATCTAAAGGGACATAATTTATTACAAGAAAATATTTAAATCTTATGGAAGATTAATAAAATATTACAAGATAGATTAAATATTAGATATCTTATTTATTGAGAATGGCTATTAAATATACTTTATTATATAATTTTGATGAATGATTTTGTAGTTTAAAAAATAAAAAATTAATACTCCAAAGTTTTTAATTTAAAGTTTTTAAAACCACATACTCCTTATATAAAAAAATTTAAAATCTACGTTATGTGAAGAACTTTAATTCCTATAATAAAATGTGATATTCTTATGTTTACCGAGAATATTTTAATAAAACATAAATATTATTTTTATAAAAAACATGGCCATTCAGTTAACATTTAAGTATTTTAAAACACTTAAAAAACTCATTAAAGCTAACACTTTCATCTTTCTTTTTTACAATAACGAGAATCAAATTTAGAACCTCATGCATTTATCCTAAGTTTCCACCACTAAATCGATCCTTGTGAGTATTTAACACTCCCATTATGACAAGGTAAAACAAAACCAAAATTTACAAATAAAATAAGATAAAATATACTATTTCTTTTTTTTTTTGGTTTTAAACTTATATCTACACTATTTTCTTACTGTGGAATTAGTTACATATTCATCATACCAAAGCCCTTACACAGCTCCATCAGCTATATTATCCTTAATAATATCAATTGTATACTTTTTCTCTTATTGATAACTTCTTACCATTAAACTTCATTATGTCATTGTGGAACATATATCATACTCTATGTCATCCAAAGATGGATATGTATAAAATACAATTGTGTTTGTATCATAAAGATACTAATGTTTATTAGGATTTCGATTGAAATGTAAATATTTCCGAATGGAGGTAAAGAACCTTTGGAATGCTTGAAGGAAAACTTGATTTATAAAAATATTCTGCTTATCCTTCTTATCCTTATAGCCATTAAATAAAATCCAATTGAACTGTGCAAAATCTTTCATTGCGATATAGTGCCACCAACAATGTAGAAATTAATATCAAATCACTAAGTGTTGTTTTTAAAGCATGTTATAAGAGTGAAATATTTATCAATTTAATCCATAATTAACATTTACCAGAGAATTTGACAGTTTAACCTTTAGTAGAATGCTTCCTCAAAAATTTAAATATTTTGCTAATGACTAATCAATAGTTTAGCATAATGACAGTGTTTAAACTAAAATAAGAAAACATGTAAAATAAAAAACAAAGACATATTTACTATGAATATTTAGAAAATTAAATTTACAAAATATTTTAAAAAATAACGATAAATATGATTTTTTTTTCTTACTTTATATCTTTCTTTCCTTTAAAAAAGTCAAATTATAACGAAAGCCCGTAATTATGGATAAGACCAGTATTAGATTGATCACGTTATCATTTATTTTTCCTTATTTGACGGCAAGTGAAAACCATGTTATATTATGATTAAAATCGATTAGTTTGGCTTTCTGATATCTGAATAGACCTTTGAATTGAAATTCAATAAAAGAAACATGGACAAATAAAGAATATTTCACCTTTTGACATTACCAACATTAATTTCAGGTTCTTAACCAATATGATTACATCATGTTTTCTTAGCATGCTTTTAATTTTCTGCTGGCCATGCATTTTGGGACGAGGCAAAGGATGCAAGCAGTCTAGTTTGACTATACTTTTTTTTTTCTTTCTTTTTTTGGGAAGAGGTTTTGGATAATGGATATACTTTGACTATTAGAATTTGTGAAAGTGCATAATATATATATATATAAATAAGACAAAATATAAGATTAAGATATTAGAATCTTTTATCAAATCAGATAATTAAAATTGAATTGCCTTAATGCCGCCCTCTTTACTTTTCTTTTCATTTTTCCACAATGGCGTACTTCATGAACATTTTTTATAATTATCTTTAACGTGTCTGTTATATATGTATAGCACACAGATAAAAAAAAATAAAAATTATAAACAATACGTACACTTTTCAATCACCTATACTTAATTACAGCTCTTTTTGTTATTATTCTTTTTTAAGTGTTACTGTATTTTTTAAGTGCACATGTATCTATCAGAAAAATTAATTCTATTTGAAAAGAATAAAATAATTATGAATGGCAAATTTTTTTATATATATCTAGAGTTTGAACTCGAGATGATTTATTAAATTAAAGTAGTTTTGTGTTAATTGATCTGGTGGTAATTTGTTGTAGTTTAGTTAACTGTTTATGGCCTTGAATAAATTATTTGAGTTTGATATGATAAACTAATGTATAATCAGTGGTCAAATTAGTTTGACGTGATTTATGAAAAAAAAAATGTTATTCGTGCGATCCTTGCTTGGAATGCTTGAATTAATTGCAAATTATCTATACGCATGCAAGTTGGATAGAAAAATACGAATGATGTGTATCATGCTTATAAATTCTTCTACTAATTCAAATTCGTCTTCTCCTTCATCAATTTAGGCTGAAATTAACATATAATATGATTTTAGAATAAGAGTTTATTGCTTATTTTGACACTGTATTCGTTTAATTGATTTTATAATAATTACCATGAAAAGATCAAAATGTCAATTAGTGTGATTTAAAAGTTAATTGAATTAATTTTGTTATTTTTTAATTAAACTTTTAATCCGTCTATTATACATAGTGTTTGATTTTGTTCTCTTAGCAATTTTCTAATGAATTTAATTGCTTGTTTATTTTTAATTGAAAATACACTTGTCTGTTTAAATTTTAAAGTGAGATAAATATAGTTTTTTTTAATAATTATATACTAGTTTTACACTATTATTTAATTAAAACTATTATTAATATGATTTTTAAAGATATTATTACATAAAAATAAAAAATTTATCATATATAATAATTTATAATTTGATTATCGTTGTATTATAAGTGTATCACCTATTTTCTCATATATCACTGTATCATTTATAAGTACTTTTTGAACTTGAAAACTTCTCTTACCTTATATTAAAGACACCATCTCCTTCTAGAAAGAAAAATATATCCGTGTATTAATTACTATCTTATATTTAAAATTCTCAAAATTCTCATTTTTCATTCAAATTTTTACAACTTATATTGATTAAATCATTTTAAACCTTCTTTCAAAATTCACTAACCGAAATATCAAATTTCACATAAAATAAAATTCTAAATTTTTCTCCAATTCAAATCCTAATCTTACATCTAATCCTCAAATTTTATCATACTTTCACTTCTAAACTTTAAAATTATTTCATATCCCTATTCAATGATAAACCTCTGATTATTTGAGAAAAATAATTAAAAATTCAGGTAAAGAAATGACAAGGGGATCCAATTTATGTTTTTGAAAATAAGGAGATTTGATTCACTCGACTTGATTTGTGTGCAAAAACAAAGAATAAAAGAAAAAGTTACTCAATGTTTGACTTATTTATTAAGATAAATTTCATTTTTATACTAGAGCTCAATTTATTTAAAAAGATGAATTTTCACATATTAAAAAGATGAAACTTAAACTTGACTCATTTAACTACTTTTGTTACCGTTTTATTTTTTTATTTACCAATATTTTATTTGAATTTTTAAAATTTTTTAATTTAGTATTTAACAAAATTCTTTTATACAATTATTTTTTTTGTACAATCAGAAAACAAATGATTTCTTTTTTTTCTAGCGGATATGATATATATCATTTTAAAGAAGGTTATACGTTCACCGAATTAATGAAAATATAATTCATAAAATTTATTTAATGAAATAAATAATATGGAATAAAAAATGTAATAAAAAAACTATAAATGTTTAAGTTGTGTATAAATACATGAGTTAAATATTAATTAATACAAAGTTTATAAAACTTGATCTTAACATATCTAAATATCAGAGTGTATATTTCTATCTAATTTAATCTGAATGAATGTTCAATATAGTGTGTCTAAGCAAACAACATTCGAATTTAAGTTTGCACTTGTAAATTTGTCAAACAAAAAAAAATATTGTGGTGATGATGGTATAAGTGTGTTTTTTAAAAATCAAAATGAAATTTATAATTTTTTTAATTTTAAAATTAACGTAAAAATGTTTTAAAATAAAATTAAGAAAAAAAAAAGAATTGATTCACTTTTATTTTTGTGGAACGTGTTTTATTTTAAAATTTATATTTAAAATAAAAATAAAAAAATTTGCAGCCCCTTCCAATAGACCCAAAATAATTAAATGAAATTTAGTCAAATATTTAACAAATTGGGTTTAATTAATTGACAAACAATTTAATTTGCCTATTGGGTAACCATAATAATTTTTGTTAAACATGTTTATTAAATAATGACAATGGGGTGTGTCGTGAATCTTGAATGGACCTCCTACTGCATAGGAGGAGGCAGAATCTGCAGCAAATCAGGCACACAGCCAAACAAGACCCCAATGAAATTGTGGTATCAGTTATTATGGTTGAATAGACACAACAGAATGAAAGGGACGTGTGATGATGGATGGATTCATTTTGAACGAATCATGTGAACCAAAATTTGGATCCAAATCCAATTGGGTGGATCTCTCTACTCCCCCAAATAATGATAAAAAAAACTAAATAAATGGCCTTTTCATTTTATGAGAAACAGCAATTTACCTTAAAGCCAAGGGTCATACTAGTTTAAAAAGAACAAAAAAGAGTCATATTAGAGTCTATAATACACAAAAATGTAGATAGAATTTGATAAATACTTTTAGTGTTGTTGTTTAATTAAAATTAGAAGTTTGCTTTGATAATTTGCATCATAATTTTTCATTAAGTGTCAATGGAATTGTTAAAATAAAATTTAACTCTAATTAGAGAGTAACGCAAAAACTACCTATAGAACTATTTTTAGGTTTTATACATTATAATACCCTAACTCGTTTGTAGTAGTTATATCAACTTATTTATTTTTCCTTTTATCAGTATGTGAATGTGAAGTTGAGAGATTCTGCAATTGTCATGATAAAAATGTATCATGAATTTTGGAAGAAAAATATTACGTATAATGTGTTAGTATATATTTTTGTTTTAACAAAAAATACATTGTTAGTATAGTGAGTCAGCTAGCCTATATTAATATTAATAGTATAATATATTAACAATCAATTTTATTGGTAGAAAAAAAATTGATATATATCACTGATGTTGAAAAGACAGACACAAATACCAAGATATCAGGAAGTTGAATTTTGTTTTTGAACCCTTTTAGAATTTTTTTTGGCAATTTTGTTTTTGCAAAAAAATAAAATAAAATTCAAAAACAGTTGAAAAGTATCCAGACTTTAAAGAGAAAGTCTTGAATGTTAAATTCAGTAATTTCATAATCAAGCGATAGATTAGTGATTACTTTAAAAATCTGTTTTGCTTAAAATCAATTTATAAAAACGATCATAATTCAAATCACAAATTCACAATCCAAAAGCAGTTGTTACTGCAAGCGGTTAAGGGGAGAAGGAATAAATGCAAGGAATTATATGTTGATTCACTCTTAATAAATAAGACTCCGTTCAATCTTGATAATTAGCTGAGAATTTCACTCTTAGAGTAAGTTTGATTCGTTAAAATACAAGAGGAAGGATAACATAAATTTTTTTATTTTGTGTGTGATTTTAAAAAAAGGTATGTGACATAATAAAAATCTTAAAGGATAAAACAAAAACTTAAAAAATTGTTACTTATTAAATTAAGGGACAACTTTTTATCTTATGTATAAAAATCGAAAAGATAAAATTATGTTTTTCACTTTTATACATTTTTTATTCTATTTCCTCGACTTGGTTGGCTTGTTTCTTCAACTATCTTTGTACATCTTTCCTTTGATTCCCTATTCCTCTCTCTTCTCCCTCCTTCCTCTGACCAAAAAAATAATAACAAACTAATCAGTTTAAAGAATGATTTTATCAGTAAAAATTATGTCACATTTTCAATCGACATTGAAATATAATCATTACATATGCTACTATCATGAGCATGAATATTATTTTCAGAAGTTTATTGTGCTTTCGCACTATCTCTTTTTGATCTCGTAGCATCATGATCATAATAAAATGTGAATTAGACAATAATAATAATAACAGTCATGTAAACAAACTTGATCTCTTATTTCTTCACAGCATATGATTGTGTTGTATGTTATATATATTATATAATATTTATAATATATATAAAAATATAATATAATATATATTATTTATAATTATAACATTAACATATAATAATAATTATGTTAAATAATTAATATTAAAAAAATATTATTATAAATTTCATATTATTTTATTTATTTATTATATGACTACCAAATAATATAAAAAATAAAAATTTTCAATACTATTTTTTTTTGTATTGTACTTTAGAATGCATCAAATACATTCTTAAAATATAAGATAAACTTTTTTTATAATCTAAGTATTTTTTTATATATCTCTTTAGACTCATATATCAAATATTTATTTTAATTATTTAAACTGATAAACTTTAAAAATAGATTCTCTATAATTGTTTACACTCAAATCATTTTCCTTGATCAATAATTAATAATTCAATTTGGTACATTTTAATTTTGACCTATGTTATCTATCCTCTCATGTATTTAGGATAGTAATTATTTAATAAAAATTGATATGTTTAACAATCCAAAAAGTATTTTTTTATTAATTTAAAATTACTTTATCTTAAAATTTACTTTAATTCTAAAGAAACATTGTGTTGATTATGAAAACAAATCTATCACTTAACAGTTTTCTTCATTATATCACATTCTTTTTGGTAATATAACATATTTCTGAAAGAAATTTAGAATTGCAGATTGTACTCCTTTTAGATAAACTTGGAAAATTTATTGAACTAAAAATAATGTTGCTCAAATTCAAAAAACAAAAATATTAAACTGTAAATCATTTAAAGATCTACCGACAACACCTAATTTGGGTCCAGGGTTGATATAGGTAAGGTGATAGAGTGATGGGACATGTGTCAGAATGAGCAAGGTTTGATTTGTTGTTCTTAAATCCCACTCCCATTTCCTAATCCTTAATCCAAGACTAAAAGAGCAACTAGTCTAGAATCCAAAAATCTTTCAATTGAAGCTGACTTAAAAATTTTATTTATTTTAGTAAGAGTAAGCATTCAGATTAACTTAACCTCTATATTCAATGATATGAAAGAACGTTCTAACTACCTGCATAAAAAAATCATATAACCTTTTATGATTAAAGAATTAAATTAATTAATATTAACCGTTCTTTAGTCATGATAAAATTAGTGTAAAATATTTATTAATTTTGTTGACAATTAATTTCTATTAAAACATTTGATTGACTATTTATAATAAAAACTTTTATTTCAATCATAATTTTTTTATTCATAAAATTTAAATTAAAACCTTAAAAAAATTAAGTTCAATTTCACTTGAAACATATTAGTCATACTAATATTTTTAGATGACAAAAGTAATTTGTTTATATCTTTAAGAAAATAAATAATAATATATATATATTCTTTATTAGAGTTAAGTATATAGACTCAATGTATAAAGAGAAAATATTCTTTGGCTATTTATTTATAATGGTAGAATTTTTTAATTGTAGGAATGATACAATTTAATTTAATTATCTAAAAATCAGTAATTAGTTAACTAAAAATAATAAAGGAAACAAAATATAATCTGATCATAATTAGTAATCATATCTAAATAATAATTAATAATCATGTTTCTTAATAATTAGGAATAATTATTTACTTGGAACAAATATACGATATCCTTGACCCTTTAAGTGATTTCGTAAAAACATATGTTAGCTAATTATTGGAAATGACTAAAGGAGTAGTGAGTTCTCCAAAAATTATCTTCTTTCGCATAAAGTGACAATCAATTCCAATGTGTTTAGTTCATTCATGAAGATTGAATTAGATGTTATATGTAAAACTACTTGATTGTCACAAAAAAGTTTCATGGACCCAATTGTACAAAAATTGAGTTCCTAAAGAGTTGCTTTAACCAAATCAGCTTACATGTAGTAATAAACATAGCTTGACATTCAACCTCTGCACCTGTCCATAATATTCCATTTTTTACTCTTTCAAGAAATGAGATTTCCACCAAATAGAACACAATAACCCGATGTTGACCTACAATCATTAGGAGAACCAACCCAATCCACATTTGTATATGCAACGATATTAATGTGACCTTTGTTCTCATAAACCAATCCTTTTATAGGATACCCTTTATTATACCTCAAAATTTGGATTACAACATCCTAATTGATAAGGAGATAACAACACAATAACAATAAAGAACCTAATCATAAAGTAAATGTAATAGAAATAAATTCTCTCAACTTGCAACAACTTGTGAGGAGCAACAACAAATAAATAGTAATAACAAATCACCACAATCATGTAAAAGACACCAAAGTTTTTAACATGGAAAAACCCCTCCCAAAATAAGGGTAAAAAAAAATCACAAGTCATCTAGACCAAAAAAATAACTCCATTATGATCAATAAGGATACAAAAGAGTCTCAATGAAGTTCACAAAAAAGTGTTAACAGTCAAACAAGCAACAAGGCCATAAAAATTACACATATATAACCAAGAAGATGAAAAACTTAAATAACAAAACTACTGTGCAAACTAAATATCTCGTTTTCACTATCCAATCGTTCAGAATGAAGAACCAGATGTTACAAATTTGCTTTCAAAATTTTAGCCTAATCTAATGGTGAATGAATATGGAGTTGTGATTGTACAGTGACTACTTTATGTGTGAGCGAAAGTTATTTTTCCTTGGCTGATGTTCTCTCTTATTTTAGTCCTAATTGTCTCTCTGTCTCACTCGCCCTCTCCCTCTCCCTCTTTATTTTTCTCATGTTCCTCTCCACTTAAATAAATGTGAAGCCTAGTGAACTTCTCAATATTGAGCTTTTGTCCACAAAGAAAGGGAGCCTAATACCCAACACTAATGACTTTTGTAGGAAGAATTGAGAAATTAACTTACAACACTGACTACAAAAGGATATATCAAGTCTAGTCACGGTAAGATAGTTTAACTTCTTGATCAGTCTTCGGTGTCTTCTTAGATTCGAGAAAGGCTCCCCTTTGATATGATACACGTTTAGTGTTTGGATCGATGAAAGTATCAACAAACTTGCAATCTAGCATCCCAGTTTCTTCTAAGATTTCTACAACATATATTTCTTTGAGAAATGACAACATTGGTCTTTGATTGGGCTACTTCAATTTCCAAAAAAAAATAAAATACTTTAGACATCCCAAACCCTTAGTTTGAAAATGTTGAAATATGTGACTTTTAAGATCATTAATACCTATGTTGTTATCTCCTATAATAACAAGACCATCTACATATACCATAAGCTAAATGTACTAATTAGTGGAGCAAAGTCTATAAAACATGAAGTGATTTGACTCACAATGAGTCATGCCAAAACTTTGAAGAACATAGCTAAATCTACCAAACCATGTTCTCAGACTCTGTTTAATATCATATAAGGCTTTGCATAACTTGCAAAGAAAATAACTAGACTCCCCCTAAGTTACAAACCTAAGAAGTTGCTCTATATAAACTTATCTAAATCACCATGAAGGAATGCGTTCTTGATATCCAACTAATAAAAGGACCAATGACGAATGACAACTAAAGATAGTATGAGACAAATAGAGGTCATCTTGGTGACTGAAGAGAAGGTGTCACTATAGTCAAGGCCATAAATATAAGTGTAGTCCTTGGCTATAAGACATGCTTCAATCTATCCATCAAGTCTAACTTTAACATTAAAGATCCAGCGACTACCAATAAGAGATTACTCTGAAGATAAAGGAACAAGGGTCCACATTTGATTAGTTTCTAAAGCTTGTATCTCATCAATCATCATCTATTGCTATCCTGGATGTGAAAATGCTTCTTGAAAAGTTTTAGAAATAGAAATAAAAGAAAGTGCAGATACAAAAGTGTAGTGGAAAGGGAAAGACGCTAATAACTTAAGATATTATAAATTAAATGTGGATTGTGAGTAGTACAAGTACCTTTGCAGATGTCGATGGGTAAGTTAAAGTCGATCGTAATAGGTGGAATGATTGGATTAGGTGATGATGCACTTGTCTCTTCAATAGGGTGTGCATCCACACATTGAGGTTGAGGACGTTGATGATAAACAATAAAGCAAGTGTTGAGAGAAAGAAAGTGTTTGACTGGCAGGGAGTGATAGAAGCAATAAGGAATACCTAAGAAATAGACTAAGAGGGGATAAATGAGTAAAAAAAGGTGTATCTTTGAAGAAGGTGACATAAGTATACATGTAAAACTAGTGATTAGTAGGATAGTAACACTAATAAGTTTTTTGGATGTGTGAATAGTTAAGAAAGATACACTTAATTGCACGAGCTTTCAACTTATCAAGACTTGGAGTAAGATCATGAACAAATCAAGTAAAATAAAAAACATGAGGAGGAACACAAAACAACGGTTCATCAAGACATAAGATAGAGTGAGGAACTCTATTACCTATAGAGGAAAAGGACATTCGATTAATAAGATATCTGGCTGTAAGAATGACATCCCCCAAAAATTTAAGGGTGCTTTGGAGTGAGTTAAAAGAGTGTGTGCAATGTCAATAATATGTTGATGCTTACGTTCAACAATACCATTTTGTTGTGGTGTATGAAGATAAGAAGATTGATGAATCATGCCGTGAAATGTCATAAATTTTTTAAACGGTTCAGAGAAGTACTCTTTTGAATTGTTACTCCAAAATGTAAGAATTTTATTGCCAAGTTGAGTATGTATTTTAAGACAAAAATTTTGAAATATAGAGAATAACTTTGACCATTCTTTCATTAAGAAGGATCCAAGTGTTTCTGGTAAAATCATCAATAAATATGACATAATACCTAAAATCCATCATAGATCATACACAATTAGGATCCCAAACATCACAATGGATAAGAGGAAAAGGAGAATGTGTGTGTTGAGAAACATGACTAGGGAAGGTAGCTCAAACATGTTTGCCAAGCTGATAGGACTCACACTCCAAGCCTTTCAATCAAGAAAGTTTGAAAATTATAACCTTTAATTTATTCAAACTAGGATGACCTAAATGATAATGGAGAAGACTAAGACTCAATAGTGATGCAAACAACTACTATTGGTGTGTGGAAGTATTAGAGACCATGTGACTCATATCCTGTGTCAATCACTCATCCTATATTTTGATGTTGTATACAAAAGGTATTAGAAAGAAAAATAATAGAACAATGAAGAGTATGAGTAAGTTGGCTAGTAGAGACAAAATGAAAAGAAGACCTAGGCGCAATAGGAATAGTGTTAAGGATTAGGAGGGGGTAGGGTGACTTGTTGCACAATGGTAACAAGAGTTTTAGATCCATTCGCAAGCGTGATGTGATGGAAAGATGTGGTTTGTGATAAATTAAGACAAGAGAGAGATGACTAGTTATATGATTGGAAACACCTAAGTCTATTATCCAAGAACCAACAGAAGGTGAATGGGGGGGGAGGGAGAAATAGGAAAATTACCAAACTAAGCAATTGTAGTTGAAGCTTGTTGGGTTGCCTTGAATTGGAGGTAGTCTTTATAGTTAGCATTAGACAAAACATTTTGGTGAGGTTTGGCGAAGGTGATAGAGGAAGCACCAAACAAAACAAAACTAATTAGATTTTTGGATGATGGTTTTGCCATGATAACAAGGTTAAATAATACTAGGAGAGAGGCCAAACAATATCTTGAAGGTGGGTAAACAGTACTAGAGAGACCAAGAAAGGCCAAACAGAAGGGCTAAGAAAGGCCAAATAGTATCTTGGAGGTGGGTGAACAGTACCAAAGGTGCCAAACAAGCTACACAACACATGTTAAGAAGGTGATAAAAACACCTTGTCACTTACCCTCATGAGCTAATTGAAATGCTGGACTGATCAACAACGTCTGTCCTTGATGCTAGAGTTCCAAACTCAAACAAAGGTGGTCACTAGGATGACCAAGGATGACAACGACAAAAACAAGAACGAACAAGCCCAAGTGACCTTCTGATATCAAGTTAAGTATAAAGATTGAATGCACAAAGGAAAAAAATTCTTTGGCTGTTTATTTATAATGATAATGATAAATACAAAAGTACTGATAGAATCCCTTAATTGTAGGGGTAATAAAATTTGATATAATTATCTAAAAATTAGTAATTAGGTAACTAAAAATAATAAAGAAACATAATATAATCTTATCATGATTAACAATCATATCTAAACAATAATTAACAATCATAACTCAATAATTTGGAATAATTAAAGTAAACATGTTTTATTGAAAGTGAAATACTCATCTTTTATTCTATACTTATAAAAAAAGAAGCTTAAATATGTGTATGATCTCTCTAATATACTTTCTTCTTTTGTTTTGGTTCGTATGAAATTGTTGTTTTTTTTTTCAAAATGCGAATTATAAAATTTCTTTTTTCAGTTTTAGTCTTTGTCATTTTGTTTTAGTCCTTTTAATATATCTATTTTTTGTATTTTAATCTATAATATTTTGTTTATTCTAAATTAGTCTCTTTAAAAAAAATATTTGATAGGAATTAAAAGAAAATGATCTACATATTACAAAAATAAAATGAAAAATGAATCTATTACAAGATAACAAGGACCAAAACTAAAAATTAAGTATAAGGATCATTTTTTAAAATAATAATTTTAGAAGAATAAAAAAATATATTATAGGGACAAAAACATATTTAAACAAAAAAAATGGAATTATTTAAATCTCTTGGCAAACTCTTAGTAAAAGTAGTGAACTTAAGGTTGAAGAATCAAACCAATGCTAAAAGTATGGTGAACTTGCAATAAAAATACTTATATGTGGAATGAATCTTGAGAAGAAGGACAATCAATGATTTTTAAACTAAACAGATGTGATGTTTCTCTAATTGGAAGGCTACATGGCTGGTTAACAATCATAATTAGGATTGGTAATCAACAAAACAATCTCGAATATAGTTCAATAATTGATTTACTGAATTTGGTTCGTGAACCAAAAAAGGTAAACTTTAGTTAAAAATTGAGTTCATTAATAAACAAATTGAACATGTCCTATGTTTAATTCGACTCAATTAATTCATGAACCAACTTGGTATATACATAAATACATTTACACATACACACACATTAAATAATATATTTTATATTATTAAATTCATATAATTGATTTTTTTAATTAAGTCCATATTATTTTTATTTTGTAATAAAATAAATATATAAAATAATCATAATTTAAATCAAATAAAGCTAGCAAGTTCAATTGGACAATTTGCAAGCTTGAATTAAATAGAGTTTGAGCTGATAGAGAAAGTTCATATCAAACTCGAATTTATTTTCAAGTCGAGATCATTATTATTGAGTCAAGTCAAGTTGAGTTCAACTTTACTCAATTTTACTCATTTATAGTCCTAATTACAACGGTTTAAACCTTAACAAGTAAATGAGAAAGCACCAAAAAATTATACGAGGAGTGATTCATAACTCAATTCTTGCAAAGGCTAAAACCTTAAGGAGAAAGTAAGGAAGGATTAATTACAAGGTATTTGAAGGCAATCTTACTCAAGTCAAGTAAGATCAATGTGGATAGTAAAACTCTTTTTTTAAATATGTAACATGATTGCATTTTACCTTTGTTCCTTAATATAAAACTTTTTTTTAACTGATTCACACTTTTTAAGAAAGTTGGTTAATTTAGTTAATAATATTAATTTTGATAACAATTTGTATTATTTTTCAAATTTATCCTTAAATTTATTTGGACTTATCATGTTTCTCTTTTCACTTAATTACTTTTTATCTAATTAATTAATGTATGTTAGCCATTTTCTCCAATTCTCATAAGACAGAATGAATTTAAATCATTAATATATATCATTTAATTTAAATTAATTAAGGATATTTTAGTAAAAAAATAATTAATTCAAAAATTAACTTGAAAAGAGTTTTATAAAAAGGGATAAACAAATTTTAAAGAAGAGTTTTACATTTAGGGACCAAGGTAGTATTTAGAATACAAACTCAAGACCATTTATTAAGTTGAAATAATCTTGTGCAAGTTAATTTACGTGCTCAACAATCTTTTATATCAGTTGGAGATGGAAAGAATAAGTTATGCTTATATACTTTTACTAAATTATTGATACACTTTTTCATATACACAAGGGAAGAACCAATCTCTGAAGTTTAGGATCATAATTAAGGCAACAAGAAATCTAAATGAAACATGAATACAAGGAGAAAAAGAAAATAAGGCAACAAGAAATGGGGGGAATGGTATATAAATCAAATTCTCAAATGTATTTTTAACATTAAGGATGATAATGGGAAATGTCTAGGTAAAATATTGCAGTAGTCATCCTTATACATGCATTTGAAAAAAATACTTATACTTTAGCTTTATACCCATGTATGTAGTAGTTTTAATCTCTATCGCTATACTCATTGAATATTTATATATCCATACTTATACCCGCTACGCACACCTTCCTTAAGTGAAGAGGCATGTAAAAAAATATCTATAGTTTTAGTTGAAATTTATACTCAATATTTAATTTAATATAATTTACCAAATTTTGTTTTTATTTTTATAAACTATGATATTATTCATAAATTTTTTATAATTAATTATTTTTAACATTTTACTATTGATATATAGAAAGACAAATTCATTCAATTCATCTACTAACATAGTCAATATCAAATAACATTTAAATAATTTAATTTTAAAAATTTTATTTAGTAATAACAATAATTATAGGTATTTTTAGTAATATTTTATAAACAATGCATGTTTATGAAAAAAATTAATATTTTTATATAATCTAATATTTTTATTTGAGTATAGATAATATTTAAAACTTAAGTTATATATAGTGTCAATGTAAAACACTTTTACACAAACATCTAATAAAATGTTACTATTTAATATAATGATGTGATACAATGATTTTGTATTGGATGTGTGTGTGTGAAAATTAAATTTAAGTTGTATAATTATACATGGATGGTTAAAATTTAATGTAATATGATCATTTAAAAAGTCATATGACTTTTTTAAAAATTCACATGACTTGGTATGTCTTAATGTTAATTATTTAAAATAAGATCTTGATCATACATACATACATATATGTGTTGGATATTGGACTCCCTTTCTATGTGGAGAAAAACTTAATATTGAGAAGTCTACTAGGTTTCTCACTTATTTAAGTGGAAGTAATTTTCGCTCAAACACAGAGTAGTCATCGTAACATCACAATTGCATATTCGTTCACTGCTGGATAGAGCTAAATATTTGACAATAAATTCATAACATCTAGTTCTTCATTTTGAATGATTGGATTGTGAAAAAGAGATCTAAGTTGTGAGATATTTAGTTCGCATAGTAGCTTTGTTAATTGAGGTTTCATCTTCTTGGTTCTCTACTTGTAATCTTTATGGCCTTGTTGTTTGTCTGACTGTTAGTACTCTTTTGTGCACTTGATTGAGACCTTTTTGTACCCTTGTTGATCATAATGAAGTTATTTCTTTGGTCTAGAAGACCGCGGTTTTTTACCCTTATTTTGTGAGGGAGTTTTCCACGTTAAAAATATTTGGTCTTTTATATTATTGTAGTGATTTGTTATTGCTATCTATTTGTTGTTACTCCTCACGAATTCTTACTAGTTGAGGAGATCTATTTATGCTACATTTACTCTATGATTGGATTCTTTATTGTAATTGTGTTGTTATCCCCTAATCATAGTGGTATCAAAGCTGAGGCGATTTGACTTGCTTAAAGTGGAGACAAATACAAAAATGGTTGCTTTGAATGACACTAATTATCACTTGTGGAAGGGAAAAATGAAAGACTTGTTATTTGTGAAGAAAATGCATTTTCCTATCTTTGCTACTTAGAAGCCAGATTCTATATTTGATAAAGACTGAGATTTTGAACATCAATAAATGTGTTGTTTTATTCAATAATTTGTAGAAGATAATGTTTATAATCACGTTGCTGTTAGTTATTTTTCTTTAATTCGGCAAGTGTACCGATTCAATTGTAATATAGTACCTTTTCAGGTACGAATGTCGTATCCACAGGGAACAGTTTT
>JAMLFT010006114.1:0-16531 GCA_026544285.1 Pachyrhizus erosus
GTTCTCACAGTTTTTTTTTTTTTAAAAAGAAAAAAACAACTTCCTTCTTTTTTTTTATCACTAAATCAAACATACAACTTCTACATATTTTTATTCTATTTCATTTTTTCTCTCTCTTCATCATACTAAACACATTGTAGAATAATCTCATGCCAAACACACCTAAGTTGCAGGATTTTGTTAGTTACACATGTATAGCTGGTTTACATTTTTGCATCCAAGAGTATGAAATCAAGTTGATGCACAAGCTATTTTGCATCAGCAAAAGTACCATTGGACATCTCAAAAGAGTGCAAGTAGAAGTGATAATAGAAAAGAATAACCACACTCACTTGATTTGCTATGCTACTAGGTATGAATATGTGTTACTTAGTACGTGATCGTTTTAGCCAATATATAGGAACATTAAGGATAAGTTTTCTTATATCTATTGAAACATATAATCTTAAATCCAATTATAATGCATGAACTTTAGGACATGTGTTATAAGGTTTAATTTCTATTTTCTTGTCACTTTTAGTTTCCGGAGTTATAATTGAGAATTTTAGTTCTCTATGTTTCAACTGCTGTCAACTAATTTTTTAATTTTTGTCTCATTTATAATGTGTTTGGAATTAAATTTGCAATGGAGATTGTTACTCTCTCTCCACGTTTACCAAAAGCAATAAATAGTAGCTTATATACCAATTGAACCTACTTGATTTTTATAGTTAACGTTGTTGCACTCTTAATCCTAATCCTCTATACTTCAATACTTCTTCATCTATTAGTGTAGACTATCATGCTTTTGATTTTGTGCCAGACTTTTTATCTTTGTTTATTTTGGCTGACTCCACCGGAGTTTCATTTTATAGAAGTTACAAAAAAGGCGTCAACATTATATTATATATAACTTAAATGGGTGAAATAAAAAAACATACATTTACTATTATTAATTATTAAATAAATAATATAATGATATAAATAAATAATAATAATAACTTATGTTTTTTAATATTATATATCTTAATTATAATTTAATCACTTTGTTTAAAATAAATTTTTCTTTTGTAAAATTATGTTATTTTAATTTTTAATTTATTTAATGCTTTAATGACATAAATCAGATATTGTTATCGATATAATATTTTTATTTCACTACAAATTATATTTATATCATATATTTCTAATTAACTTTCTTCTAATATATTTTTAGCATATCAAATATTTTTATATTTCTGTAGAAATATTATAGACATACATTAACCTTTTATCACATTAAAAATAGTTTTTATTTTTTTTATATTTATAACATGTTTCCATAAAATCAATTTTATTGTGTATCTTACTCACACGTATACTATGAAATTGTATTTTTGTTATGTATAAATACACAACAAATTATAATTTTGTTTAATCTAAAAGTAAAGTTAACATTTATTTTTTTTAAAGAGAAGGCATTAACATTTATAGAGTTTGGTAGACATAGACATTACATTCCTAGTGTTAGTGTTAAAAGAGACTAGCATTTGCTTGACTTATTTTGTGTGCAAATTCTATCATGTGAAACTTTGTTTTGCTTTACATTGAAAAAGTTTGTGATTGCTATTTTTTTTATTATTTGGTTATGTCTATTTAAGGATGAGAAAAATATTTATTCCTATAAATAATATCTGCAGTAAATAAAAGATGAATTATTAAATGGGTACTAGATAATTTTAACGGATATATATGTACATGTTAATAAATAAGTATTTATTATAATAGAATTAGTTAAATATCTTTGTTTAAATATATGGAATTAAAGTGTTTTTGTTTGTTGACTTTTTTTTTTTATTCGTGACATTGAAATATCATACCTCATTAACTTTTTATTAGATTTGTGAGATTGGATTATTTTAATTTATTAACTTTTGTTTTAACTTATGTAATTGAAATATTTTAGTTTATTGATTTTTATTTAGACTTATAGGATTAAAGTGTTTTAATATTCAAATTTAATTTCTAAGTTAATATACATTGGTTAGTATAATTATGTAAAATATTTGAATAATTTTAGTATTGACTTTTAAATTATTTTTTAAAAAGAAGTTATCTTAATAAATACAAGTTATTCTTATAGTGATTTATAAAATAGTTTTAAGTTATTTTTTTATTTTAGTAAACATTTACATATATTCATAGATACTCATGGATATTGAAAAAAGATTATAAATAGCTACACGAGTAAAGGTGAGTATAAGTCAGGTTGGACTAGATTTTTCGTTGTCTAAACTCGACTTTGAATTTTTGAACGAGTCATTTTTTAAAACTTGAACTCAACTTGATTAATACTCAAAATCCATAAACAAGATTGGGTAGACTTGACTTTTCAGCACAATGTACTAAAGGTAAAATATGTTTTAAATTCTTCTAAAACTATTAATGTTTGTATTAGGTCCCTCTAGAAAAATTTCGTATTATTTTAATTTCTCTAATTTTAAAATATATTTTTCTGTTCTTCTAATTTTGAAGTGTGTCGCTTTTGGTCCCTAATGTTTTTAAAATAACACTTTTATACAAGAAAAAATTACTTTAAATAACGCTGAGGGCCAAAAGTAATACATTTCAAAATTAGAGGACAAAAATAATATAAATTTTTTTAGAATGACTTAATATGAATAATTGTAATTTTAGAGTGACTTAAAATATATTTTATCTGTATACTAATTTTAACATTATATTAAGATAAATTATAGAATTAAAGAAGTACAAAAATTATGGTATATTTAAATATTTTTTATTATAAATATAATATCATGATATACAAAATATTAACCATTAAACACGAGTTTTTTTTATTAATATACAATTATTCAAAACACATATTTTTTTAAGGGAATTAGTTTTTTGATTTGTGTGATGCACAATAATGGTTGTATATCTTTAGTGTTTGGTTGCATATGTTTAGTGTGACATGATTCACATATATATGCAATAATATTTTCAATATTAGTGATTTTAAATTTATGTATGAAAGTTATCCTTTTTATTGAAATATATATTGTGATATGTAGTAATAAAATTTATAACTAATAAGACAATGTAATAAACGAAAAATAACATAACTAAAGAAGTAAATAATATATTATTTGATAAAATATATAATTACTAATTTAGATAAGACCAATAACATTATATAATTATAAAAGAAAGTATTGAAAAAATTAATTTAGTATTATATTTTTATTGTATATTTTATTACAAAATTATAAAAAATGGTTAATAAGTAATGAAATATTATTGTGCAACAAAATGTAAACATTTGTTCTAATAACCTCTTCATAGCAAAAATGTGAGATCTTAGTTTCCTTGTTGATTTGAAAGAACAAATGAAAATAAAATTTAATAATAGTAATTGATTAATAAAGACTAGTAGCACTTAATTAGATAACATGTGTGATAAATTAATACGTATCAATACATACTAATAACTTTTGGTCATTTATTTTATTTTCTGTTTAATTTAATCTTTCATATTTTAAAAAAGTTTATTTTGGTAATTTATTTCTTTTAAAAAAAATTATTTTAGTCTTTTTTGTTAAAATACTAACAAAAAATATTAACTCTCTTAACCTTAATTTGTAAATCATCATTTGTCATTGTTGAAGTCAATTTTCAGCAATAGCACCACTTTTATTTTTCTTCCTTTTCTTATTATTTTCCCTTTGCTCCCAACACTTCCTACTCCCCTTTCACCTTAGTGTCATCATCACACCGCTGCCCCTTTCTACCTCCATTCATCATGCCTTTGAGAGTCTTTCCTCTTATTTCACTGTCTCCTTCTCTAGCGTCATATGGATCACCGTCTTGATTTCTCCTTTGTTACAAGTTCAAAATAATATTAACAAGTCAAGCCAAAACATCATAATAAGCTTAGTTTCAATAAACACTTGCACACTAATATAGTATCAAAGTAGAGTCGATAATACATGAAAAACACTGATTTTATTATGAATATATTAAAAAAAATATGTAAAAATAAAAAATATAATAATAAATTGTATAAATAATTAAAAAATATAATTATAAAATACGATGAAAAAGAAGTTTGATAATAAAATATACAAAAATTATAAATTTTGATAATAAAATTAATCTAAAAAAAACTAGGATGAGAAAATTAAAAAAAAACTTAAATAATAAAATTCACGAAATGTAAAATCAAATCTATTTTTTTAAATAGTATCTTTAAGATTTTGTTAACATCTTATTTTTTTATAATCTATCATTTTATAGCTTCATTTTTACAATGAATATTAATAATTTTTTAAAATATCAACAATTAAAAATAATATTGTATCATAATATAAATTATTTATTATAAATTTAAAATATAATTTGTATATTTAAAAATATTTATTTATTATAATTTTAAATTATAATATATTTTTTATATTATATAAATTAAAATATTATTTTTTATAATTTAAAAAATTAAAAAAAATATAAAACTTATATAAAACCTAATTTATGAAAACTCCTTTTTGCAAATATCTATATAAAGTGTTAAACAAAACTAATTTTAAAATATTGAACTAATTTTCACTCTATCAATATCAGTTACCCTAAAGAGTAAAAATTCTGACTATAGGGGATCGAGGATTCTTTTAGAATAGGCATTAGTGTTACACATAAACCCTAAACAAAACCCTAATTTCAATCTACAATCTTTTCATATTACACCCTCCTCATCCTCCTCCTTCTCCTTCTTCACTGTTTCACCTTCTTGTGTTTCAATGGAGGATGACCAAGAGCTGAAAATTCCCGAAACCATCATCTACGACACTGTCAGTCCCCTCGCTCTCTCCGCTGCCGATTCTCCACTCTCCGACCACTACGAATCCTACTCCGTTTTCCGCAACGAGATTTCCCTCGACACGCCCCAATGCGCCTCGCCCACCTCCACTGCTGTCGATTTCTTTTCCCTTGACGTCACCGCCGATGCCTCCGTCCGTGACTCGCTCCCTGAGCCGCTCGCCGCCGCACCCGAACCGAAGACGCCGGCTCCCGCGCCCGAGCCGAAGCTCGAGAGCGTCTGGTTCCGTGGGAATGAAAAATTCAAGAGCCCCATGCTTCAGCTGCATAAAGGTATCCAATTGATTGTAACATTTTGGAGGAGAAAACTTAGATACCGTTTATTAGGTGCTGTTAGTACTGTTCTCCAATTAGAATTAGAGTTTCACCTCGATAATTTACATAATCCTTTAAGGCATATCCTTATTAAGTGGATTGCCGATAACAGCAGATAATGAAATGTAAGTTTTGTTCATTTTGGAGAAATCAGTTAGGGCAAAATAGAGGGAAGTTTTATTGTGATAGATGTTTTTTGTAATTTGTTTAGTGAATAGTGATATTCGTTGTGCAGAGATAGTGGATTTTTGCGAGTTTTTGTCACCGACAGCAGAAGAGAAAGCTGCACGAGACATGGCGATAGAGTCTGTGTTTGGAGTTATAAAACATATATGGCCTCACTGCCGGGTATCGATGTTATTTAGTTATTGCATTTTACCCTTTACTTGAAGAGTTTTATGTTTCAATAAAGGTTTGTTTTTTGTTGCTCTCAGGTGGAAGTGTTTGGGTCGTTCAGGACAGGGTTGTATCTTCCAACGAGTGATATTGATGTAAGTCTAGTTGATGTGCTGATTGTAGAGTTTCCTTGTGAACTAGTGCATCTGTCTGGTTGGTGCATTTATGACCTAATCCTTTGAATGTAGGTTGTGATTCTGAAATCAGGCTTGCCAAATCCGCAGATTGGCTTGAATGCAATTTCTAAAGCATTGTCACAAAGGGGCATGGCAAAAAAGATTCAGGTCTGCTCATGGTACTTAAGTATCTGTTTATTTTTGTTGCTAGGAAAAAAGTAATCAGTGCTGTAATTTTGAGTGTTTGGTGTTTTGCTTGTGAATCTTCTGCAGGTCATTGGAAAGGCTCGTGTGCCAATTATTAAATTTGTTGAAAAGAGGAGTGGTGTTGCATTTGATATAAGGTTCCACTTTTTCCCCTTGAATTTTGGATCTTAAATTTTGTTTTTGGACTACCAGACTTCCCCCCCTTTCTCTTGATTTTTATGTGCTTATATGATTAAATAATATTCATGTGTCTGCATTAAGTGTGTTTAGTTTAATAGTCCCACTTTATTGTATACGGGGTTGGATGAGTTATTTGATTTGCATGTCTTTGCATTTTTCAAATTTTTATTATGATTTTCCATAGTTGAATAAAATTACCAATTAAAACTACTGGACAAGATATGATGGTTTCCATTGTCTGTGTATTGGGAGTATTTTGTTATTATGTATGCTACATATCTATCATGGAAGATTTTCTTTGACATAATATCTGCCCACCATATGAAGTTGTTTTGTGCCACTTGTTGATTGATCTACCACTGTTTCATAAATCAAGGTTCTGCTTAATTCACTGTATTATTTGCATTTCCATGAGGAGACCCTTTTAGGTTTTCCTTCATACATTCATTTTTCTTGATAAGAAGTAGCAAAATACCTATAGGACACAGTTATAGCACACAATTATAACAATTCACACAACCGTAATATTCTCAGTATAGTTGATTTGTTGTATACTATAGATTGATGCATGGTTATCACATAGTTATATTGGATTGTCATGTTGCTTAATATTGTGTGTAGAGGAGCTAAAATAAATAATAATAAGCCTGTGCCTTAAGTTTTTGTGAATATTCTAAAAAAATTCATAGAATTTGAAGTACTGTTTTTCTTAGATGACATGTTAAAGGAATGTCCGGAAACACATCTACAAAACCTTCGTACTGGAATCTATAAAGAAACAATCCAATTAATCAAAACACACAACGAAGATTGTATGAATATGATTTTGCACTTCTTGACAAACTAATTTGTTTCTTTATTCTTAGCGGTTATTCTATTTTTGGTAATCAATAACTTGTTCTTATTAACTCTTTGGTTTGAGAATTTTTATATAATTTAAGTGACACAATAAAAGTTTTGTCTATTCTTCTATTAACTGATTTATGTATAGGGTTCCATCAACCCATGGTTGAGAACTAGTGATTGGTTTAATCTATAAAGATTTTGGATTTGCTCAAAATGATCAAATTACATCTGGTCTTGTTTCCACTTTTCCAGTCTTTTTAGATACTATTTTAAAATATTTGATTTTCTGTTATTTAAATTGTGTATCTTCATCACTTGTAGTGATTTATCATTCAATGAATGATTGACTGATCCATCAAGGAATATGCTTTGTTTCAGTTTTGACATAGACAATGGACCCAAAGCAGCTGAGTATATCCAGGTTTGTTTTATTATTTCTCACCACTTGTTTTCACAATGCATTTTCTAATTTTGATTTGAGATTCTGTGTTGTATTTAAATTTATAATTGATGTAAAGCGCACCTTATATTACTTGATAAATACATGAATGCAATCATTGCAAAATGTTGTACATAAGTGGAAATTTGAATATAAATTCATTTAGTTATGCTTTTGTGATGTTCTCCTATCAATAAGACATGGAAGGAAATGATTGTATGAAATTCTTATATGGATGTGGTTTAAGCTATATTATGAACCTTATTATATTAATTATACTGATAATGAGGTAGTCTCTGGTAAATAAAAAGTAAAATATCTCAGAAGCAAATGATAAAAGCATTATTAGATCATTCTCCTGTTTATGGAGGATTTGATTTCATGGAAATTGGAAAATGCTATGCCTAAAGGTAAATAGTATCAAGTGGTGTAGGATCAAATTAATAACTTGAATGTGGTACTTGGCTTGCAATTCTTCTGCTTTCATTTAACACTGACATTATATATGTAGTTGCTTTGCTTGATTAGAGCATTCTAGTTTTGAAGTATTTGGATTCAATATTGTATTATTTTGGTATTGAAGTATGGAATGTGATCCCTTGTGCTTAATATATCTGTGGACTATTAAAATATACACAGTACCTTGGAAAGTAAAATTCCAATGAGAAGCTTTGCAAAAGGAGGCCCCCAAAAGACTCATTTCAAAAGGCCTCATGCACTATTGAAGTTTTCACTTTCTTTTTCCTTAACTTTTACCCTTTGTAATGCAAGTAAAAAGAATACAAAACAGAAAATTCTTACTAAATGTCCTGTGTTGGATGGGACATTGAGTGTATTCTTGTTCATGGATGTACTGCTGAATTTGTAGGAAGCAGTGGTTAAGTGGCCATCACTAAGGCCCTTGTGTTTGATTTTGAAAGTATTTTTGCAGCAAAGAGAACTAAATGAGGTAAGAGTTTTCTTAAAGATGCATCTTTCTTGTAATGTTCTGATTCCAGTCTGCCTAATTGAGATTCTTTTAAAGTATGCAGGTATATTCTGGTGGGATTGGTTCCTATGCTCTGCTTACCATGCTGATGGCAATGTTGCGGGTTAGTGTTTCTTGGATATACTAAGTTTATTGTTGTTCACTGGCCTTCACCATAAGGCTTACCTATTAAGCATATGGTCCACCTCTGCATCAAGAGAAATAAATCAATACCTTCACCTTTTTTTTAATGCATTATAATATTTTTGCACTGCTTAAAACTCAAAACACTTCCTTTTGCCAATAACACAGTCTAAATTTGTGACCATTATATGCTTCAGAATCTTCGCCTGAGCCAAACTTCTGTAGAGAACAACCTGGGAGTTCTTTTGGTGCGTATCTTCTGAATCTGAACTACAGTTTTGCATCTGTTTCTATTGGTTCCAGGCTGTTATCTGGGCTCTCTTCCATGATTGGCGAGTTAGTTGTGCAATTTCTAATATTTTTAAAAAGAGAAACGTGTGCAATTATTCTGCATGCCTTTGCTTGGATAAATGATTCCCTTCTGGTATATAAAGTAAGAAATATATCTATTCACCATTCTGACAGTGTTTATTTTTTGTTTCCTTTTTGGAAATTAGGTGAATTTTTTTGATTTCTATGGATATAAGTTAAACACCTCAGATGTTGGTGTGTCTTGTAATGGGGCAGGCACATTTTTCGTGAAGAGTAGTAAAGGGTAATAAAGAATTGGATATTTTCGTGAAGTAATGATATTTTTAATTATGCTGTGTAATTTATCCTGAAGGTTATTAAACTTTTCCCATTGTCATCTCTCAGGTTTTTAACCAAAGGAAGACCAAGTCTTATTGCTATTGAGGATCCACAGGTTTTGTTGGAAGAACTGCCTTTTGCTTTTATAAAATGAATATTTTCTTTTTGTCAAAATAAATAAAGCAAGAAAGTGGACTGTATGTGATGGAATTTTCATGATTTTCCTCCTGCTTATGTTTGCATTTCTCAGTTATGAGATTATTTGAATTTCTGGATCAAGGAGATGCTTTTTTCTTGTTGGGTGGGGATAAAATAGGTTTGATTGTTGCTGCAGTCAGTTTGTTTTAGTGGAGTCTTGATTTTTGATGGAGGTTATTGAACAGTTTTGTTATATTCTCTAGCTTCTTTGGATCTCTTTTGGTTCTCTGTACACTGGAGTATATTTGATAGTCATACTAGCTCTTTCAGTTGTATTCTTTTACAGCTTGTCTCTCTTTACTTGGTCTTTCTAATTTTAAAAAAAATGATTATTTTGAATCATTGTTTCCATTTCCTAAGCCATTAATCCATGCACTTTTGGAGCAATTGCTGAATTTTAATTAAGGAATATACTAAAAGTGGAAATTGGAGATATTTGCCAACCAAAATGCAAGGAAAAACTATTCATAATTGGGTAGCGAAATGCAGATTATCTTAGCAGGAGTTGAATATTGTCTTAGAAGTCTGTCTTCCCTGTTTTCTATAGTAAATGCCTTGCAATTTATTTTTATATGATATAAAGTTGATTGACACTAATTATTTTGTACATATTATACAATTTATTACTGTAGACATGGTTGATTAACTGAAGTTTTATTTTTTTCTGGTTGAATCAGGCTCCAGAGAATGACATTGGGAAGAACTCCTTTAATTATTTCCAGGTTTGTTTATTCTTTCTATTAAATTATATTTATGATAATAGGTTTTAAAAAAATTTCTGTCTTAAAAGTGTTGAGAAACCAATGGAAGAATGCTTTTGTGTTTGTCTGTGCATTGAACTTCCTGTTTTTCTATTTGACATTCAATATGTTTTCTGGTGTCATACATGTTTGTCCTTTGTGGAATTTGAAAAACATTAACACAATGGTCAACTTGTCATTTGCTGGAAATTATATTCAGGCATGTCATATTTATGAAAGCTGCAATTTTGTGCGGAAGGCATAATTATATTCCTTATGCAGGGTCCACTATTTTTTAATGCTTATCATATATTCTGCCTTCCATCTAAGTAAGCATATTTGCCTCTGCTATGGCAGAAAACTAGTCTGATGCGGCACATTTATATAGAAATTGACTGCTCAAGAATTTCTGGCCTTGTTAGCTTCTAATTTTTGTTAGTCCAGATCATGGTCCCTTACCCTATTGGTTAGAAGGGGCTGATCATATCATTCAGCGCCCTTCTTACTTTCAGCTTTATTTTTTCAATGATGCTTAATTGTTCTTTTGAACCCTCTGCTATGGTCTTTGTAATTTTGGTCCCCCAATATTTCTACTCCAATTTTCTAATTAAGAAAATCAAGTCCTTTTGTCACTATACCATCTAATTACTAATGGAAATTGCTGATATATGCGATTTTCAGGTGTGGCATAACATATCACTTAGTTGGTCCTCTAAAAGGACCCATAGTAACATATAGGATTAAAATGAATCAAAATGTATGATCCATTGAATTCTTTTTCTTTATTTCCTTTTTACTAAGTTACCTGATATCTTTTAATCTTTCACGTCAGAGTAACCAATTGTTTCTACACGACTCACTTAGCAACATATGATATCACATGAAAATTGTGTGCCACATTAGTTATTTTTTCTTTTAGCATTAGATGATAGTAGGACTTGTATTTGGTTCAGCTTATATATTACAGCCATTTTTTGCCTTTTCCTTAGAGAACTTCTGAAATAAAGCAATTATTTTCTCAAAAATAAGCTAAGCAAAAATTTACAAATGTTTAGTTAGCAAATTGGGGAATATTGAAGCAAAAGATTCTAGGAGACCAAAATTACAAATAGATTATAATTAAAAAATCAAAAGTGCAATTAAAGCTAATGATAATATTATCATGTGTCAATACTTTTGGTGGTCATCTGTCACTGGCTAAAATTAAAATCTTATTGTTTTTCCCCAGATTAGGTCAGCTTTTTCAATGGCATTCAAAAATTTGACAAATCCCAAGATCATCACGAGCTTGGGACCAAACAGGAGCATTCTCGGCACTATAATTAGACCAGATCCTGTCTTGCTGGAGCGTAAAGGGGGGTTGAACGGAGATGTGACTTTTGATAAGTTGCTTCCTGGTGCTGGTGAGCCATTACAACAACAGTACGGAGACCAGGATATGTTATGCAATTGGCAGTTAGATTATGAAGATGAACCACTCCCACGGGGAGTTGACACTATTGCAGAGCCTAGCACACGTTCCTCAACAAAAAAAAGAAAATCTGATTCAAAGAGTTCCAGTAAGAAGCAAAAGGAAAATGGGGATTATCAGATGACCCGGAATGAGGAGAATCACTCTAGAAAAGAAAACAGTAAAAAAAAGAGAAGAAGGAGAAAAACACACCTAGGTGACAGTGGTAATTAGGCGAGAGGGCAATTGCTGGAAGATTTGATATAAAATGCTTTTGGGGATTGTACTTTGATTAGTGCTTTGAAAGTGAAGGAACAAGGCAGCACAAGCATGAAAGCAAATTTGAGTCCAATGTTGTCACACGACCCAAGGGTGCGAGCTTTATTCCTGCCTGTCCCCATCGTGACCGGTCTGTTGTGTGTTGAAGATCCGGAATCACATACATCATTTATTAGTAGTGTTAATGGTGAGAAGAGTCTTAATTTTTGGTTTTAATGTCTGTATTTTTTGAAATACCGAAACTTATCCCTAAACAGGGAGAAAAGTGTTAGCTTTAGGAGTTAAAATTTACGTGTTTTTAAAAATATAGGGACGAAAATTATTGGTTTTAAAAGTTGGGAATACTTATTAAAATTTAAATTTTTTAAGGGATTAATAATACTAATAATCTTTTATTAAATTTATTTATATGTTGTCGCTTGTCCAGTTTTGGAGAAGCGAAACCACTAACTCTAGCGACCAAAAGCCAATGTAAAAAGAGTAGATGAGATTATGAAAGAAAATGAGTAAAGGATATGCCATGTTATTTTGTCCCAACATCAATGCAATAATTTAGCTGATTTTGATACTTTCCTGTTTTCTCTATTCCATAATGGTTTAATGTTTATTTTAGTTCTTGCTTGGGGTACGTACAAAATCAATGCTACCCCATCGAATATTTTAATGTAAATTTTATGGTTAGATATAATTTAATTGTAAGTTTAAAATTAATTGTATATAAAATTAATTATTAGTTTAAATCTAATTTAATTGTACATAAGTTATTATTTTCTATCAGATCGATCATAACTCGAGAGAAGTTACGTTTCTTTATGTAATTTGCTTTCTGATCATAATTAATTCAAGTCTGTTATCTTTTGATTGGCATGATGAAAGAAAAGAAGTGGATAAAAAAAAGTGAAAATAAAATAAAAATTAAAAATATTTAATTAAAAAAGAATAAAAAATAAATAAAAAGATAAATAAAGTAAAAAAAATATAATAAATTTATTATTTTTAAAATCATTTTCATCTTATTTATCTTCTTTGAAACCACTCAATATTTTCATACACCTCACCTTAATTTCACCCGTACCAGACGGGGGCGGCGGAGAAAAAGTTTTTTTTTTATTTATTTAGCCATAATGTAAAAGTAAAATGTAAATGCAAACTGAATTACAAATAAAAAAAGTTGTTAGTTATTCAATCGAGGATGAACTTAGTTGGAAAAAAATATGTTGCACTTGGTTCTTAATCTGGAAGTCATTTTTTTATAGTAATTGTTAACCATGTACATTATTTTCAAGAAATGTGCTAATTAATAACACAACCCTCTTAGTATTTCTCTTGTTATCAACAACGGACGCGATTTTATTTCTTTAAAATTTAAAAAGATATGGCAACGGAATTCAACTACTTTATCTAACATGCGTAGTGTAATACAAGAGTTCCTTTATCGGGAAACAAGCAGAATATAATAAAAGGTAAACAAAAGTCCGAAATGCTGGACCCCATAACCAAAACAGTCTTCTGAATTCATAACAAGGGGTGAATTATAATGGAAAAGTAGAGGAAGGGACAAGTGAAATGAATGAAATCAAATCTGGCTATAGCCTATAGTTGAACAATATTTTAGTTAACTAAGGTAAATTGCAAATTCAATAAGGGAACCTATATTCCTCCGACAACAAAAGGGTTTCTCGTGGTCGGTGTGTGTTTTTTTTACTACTATCTATAGACAGCATGACAAAAACACTGTTCATTTGTAGGCTTCCAGTTTTCATTGAAACAAACAAACAAACAACGAAACCAAGACAAATATGACCAATCTCTATAATCACACCATTAGAAGAACATGATAGCATGCTATTAATGACCTTTGTGAATGCAACACTATACAAGGAAACTTCAAAACATGGTGGGTAGGCAGTCAAAGAGGTAACCATTGAGTTCACACGTGGGATGACAATCAAGGACACAACCTGAGTTGTCATTGGAATCAAGAATACTAGATTATGTATATATACTTTTTAAGGGGCATTAATTAAAATAACCCAAATTAAAACTAAGTCGGAGGTGGTTGCGTCACCAAGTGAACCTCAGTTTTGAAGAGAAGAACTGAAAGTGAGTCAATTGAGAAGAAGATGAACCCGCCACTTGTATGACTCACAAACGACCCGAAACTCTTCCCTATCACGCAGTGCCACGCCAATCCATACTTCGAGTCAAACTCCTGAAATTGATACATAACAATAATAACACACCTTAAATTTAATTAGGTAAGAGATTTATTCAATAAATTTTCATGAATGTTTAATCTTATGCCATGTAGAAAATTATAATTAAGAAGGTTATTTATAAGTGCAAAACAAGGTTCGAACAAAAGTTTGAATTCCTGTTTGAAGATTTATTCATTTAGTATATGATAATGTCTCGATAAGAACTGTCTTTGAAAGAAGATACATGCTAAAAGGGAGACACATGTTAAAGAAACAAAGGAAAAAAAAGTTCAAAATAAGCGTTTTCCAAAGGTTTTACTATACCTTTTTGAGAGCTCTAGCTATGAGAGTGCATGATGGTTTTGGAGAAGGAGGGTGAAGGGGAAAGAGTGATCTAGTGTGGCGCAGAGCATGTTCCTGCATGTGGACAGGCATGTCGGATGATTTCAACCGCACGTTGAAGCTGATGGCAAGTGAAGCCAATCTCATGATTGTTAGAGAAGTGTTGGGATTGGGAGTGTGCATGTGCATTGTCTTCCTGTGCTTCTCCTTGGAGCCATGGATCAGCTTTGGTTCTTGTTTTTCCATGGTTATGGAAAGCATTAGAGGAGAAGGGTATTTTTGCATTAATTTGAGAAGGGTAGGTAGGGCAAGTCAAAGACAAGGTTGTGAACAAGTGGGTTGTGTTTGATATATGGTACTAATAGTTTTCAACTTTGAACTTTGACTAGCTGACTCTGTAGGACATGACAAATTGACAATGAGAAATTTCATGCATTTTGGTACCACAAGAAAATGAACACACATTAATTTAAAGACATTCTAAATCACATGTCTCTGTTGTATAATATTCTTCTTCTCTAAATTTTTTTTTTTTACCCAGGTGTTATTTTTTAATTAAACAAGAAAAAGAATATGAAAAGGAATGTTATGGGGTAAGAAATATTATGAGTTTTTGGAATAGTGGATTTTGAAGAATTGTTGGGGTTTAGGTTTTGAAACTTTGGAATACTTATTACTGACAAGGGACAGGAGCAAGGAAGGGTTTAGTAAGTGACCATACGACTGAGTTGCCTTGCCTGCAACTCTGTTTCTTCTTTCCTTCGATACGTCTCACTGCTAAAAAAGCAGAATGATTTCTCTTTATGAAAACGTCTAATAGTACGTTTTTTTAGACAAATAGATAAGAAGCAATCTATTCGAGTTGATAAGATCACTGTGTCTAAACTCTTCATTCTTTTCCTCGATTTTTTTTTTAATTTTTTCATGGTTATTTATTTAGAAGCATTTAAATATAAGTATCATATATGAGTATAGTTTAATATACCAGTTATTTAGATGGTTCGTTAAGTAAATGTTGGAAAAATTAATTTAAATTTTAAATATTAATGAAAAAAATAAAAAGTGAAGAGGTGTATTTTAAGATGTGATAAATATATTTTGATTTTTAAATTTTTTTTATTAATATAATGAGATATAAATAAAGAAATATAATAATTAAAAATATATAAATATCATTTTTATATATATATATATTATTTTTTTCTAATTTTATATATTTAAATCATTGTCTCTATTTTTTTAAAAAATAAATTGAACCTTTTGATCTAATGTTTTAGATTTGTCACTGTCATTAAATTTTATTTACGAAGAAAGTCATGAACTTTTATTATATAGAGTGATTATATTAAAGAAGAAGATAATCATTATGACATTGAGATTAAATTACTACCTAACTTAGAAAAATAGGTATTATTATTTTAAGTGAGAAAGATGATGTTGAATAGGAGAGAAATTTTTTAAGTTTCTCCAAAAAAGTTGAAAAGATTTTTTATTTTATTTAAAAAATTTGTAATATAAATTTTTAAAAATTTGTTTAAAAAGCTTATAATGTATCATGAGATGATAAATATTTTTTAGATAATTTTGTGAATGTAAATAAAAAATGTCAAATTACAATAATTTATATTTTTTATTATTTATATTTGTATTGTTGTTTGTGTGTATGTCTCATCATTATGTGTGAAAGGAGATGTTTTTTTAATAATAAATAAGTCAAGATTAAGTAATGGGTACATTTGTTTTTATTTTTTGATATATAATATGCAAATTTATTTAAATGTATATTTACTAACATCGTCTATTTATCTCAGTGTTGAGGTGAAAATTCTTTTAAGTACTGATTTGGCTTTAGAGTGTAAAGTTTAAACATTTTAGCATTCTTGTTAAAAGATTTTACTCGAATTGAAAATTGTTTAGAAGAGTTGAAGGTTCAACATAATAGTTAAACAAATAGCAATTAAAGAAGAAAGATGAGTCCACGATACTAAAACTTCGTCAGTGTTAAGAATGAAATTGAGTATTTATTCTACATATAAAAAGATCTTGTATCTAAACTCGATTTTATCTTTATAAATAAATTTTCTCATATAACAATACTCTTGTATATAATAATAATAATAATAATAATAATAATAATAATAATAATAATAATAATAATAATAATAATTTATTTTATATAAAATTTATTTAAAGAGTTTAATTTTTATATATAATCAATGTAAATATTTTTGTTATGAATTAATTAAAA
>JAMLFT010006115.1:0-16531 GCA_026544285.1 Pachyrhizus erosus
AAAAATTAATAGATAAAAAAGTATATTTTTTAATTATATGTCACAATTTAATTTTTTTTTTTTAAAAAGACAAAGTAAAATAATATTTTTATTTTATTTATAAAAATAACATAAAATAATATTAAAAAATTATTATACAACTATGTAAATTTTTAAAAAAATTAAATTCTTTTTAACTGTGAATCCTCGCATTTCTAAATAAGACTCACAACCGGCCGTACCAATGAATTCTTTTACACTCTCCTACCCTTCCTAATAAGATACACGAAAACATATAAGGATTCCTTGTAATTCCCAATTTCTGTATTTTCCTAAAAAGATATAATTCTATTCTCTTAATAAGATCAAACTTTGTTGCGTATATGACTGTGTTCTATACGGTTTTGTGTCTTTTTGTGGTTTATCAGGTGGTTCTGATTCAACAGAAACTAATTCATAAGCCTGAGAACTGAAATAATGTTTTTTGGTACTTGAGAGTTGAGATCATTTATATAAGCGTGAAAACACAGACATTTGAGAATACTTGTGAACTTGTAATAAAGCTCGAGAATATTACTTTTGTTTCAAGGGAACGTATTAGTAAAAATAAGTTACGCAGAGGTATTGAAGGCCATTACCTTCACAATTTGTTTGCCAAAAGAGGAATTCAAAATTATATTGGCTAAATTTAAATAAATTTAGCTAACTAACGTCTGTAAGCTCGATTATATTTGAAAATATATTAGGATGACATGCAGCCATATAAATCCAAAAAATTTGTCTAACAACAAAAGGAAGTAAATCGTTTGCTTAATTCTTACAAATAAGATCTATTGCCATCAAATGTAAAATACTCTATCTCTCTCTCTGTATACCTCAAAACAACACACTCTCCAAAAAAATGCAACCAGAGCTGATAATTTCTTTGTATGAAAGCTTCACATCTTCATGGCCACACCCTCAGAATGTCAACTTGGACATGTGGTTAAGCATTAACATCCCACTAAAATGTGTTGATGCATCATAGCATGTTGTATACCAGAACCAATCATTCACTCACTATATTTAGCGAGTATGAAGAATTGAAGGCAAGAATAATCAAGCCTGATTCACCGGCTAGAACATATTTACACGAAAAAACCATGGCATAACAAATGCTATTACCAGGCATGCCATCAAGAAGTTACAAAATGGCTGTCCTCGCCAGCATCCACCAAATCTGCGGGATGAGTTACCACTGTCGTCAATGAATCTTCTTTCGTTCCACTTTTCCATAAACCCATAATTGGTAACACCAGAAACATTTTTTGCAGTCTCCCCACATATTTCACATAACCTGTGGTAAAAAAGGTGGCCAATTTCAATAATTTATTTGATAATAGATGATAACACAAGGCACTGATCACTTGACAAGGCACCATTTTTCAAATTAAACACTATGCAATAGAACCATAACATGGAAAAAAAAAAGAACATCAGGATTATGCAGTGAAAAGTTAAATTGGGGGCATTAGAGAGAGAGAGCTTTTAAAGAATTTATTAGAACACATGAAAATCAATTATGTTCTTCTATAAGGTCTTTTTAGCTAAAAAGAAATTGTTAAAAAGGATCTCATGATGAATAATATCTTTGACAACTTAATTTTTAATCAAGTTTAATGATATCATATGATCCATGTAGCTGACCTTATTTAATGAGATAAGATTTTTATTGTTGTATTTCAATAAGTTTTATGGAGAAATTGATCAAAATAAACTCTTTCCAAACTTATGAATAAAACTTTCATGTGATAAGCTCTTGTTGAGTAAGTTTCAATAAGTTTTATCAAAGCTCTTATTAAGTGCTTAATTAAGCTGATGATCCAAACAAGCTCAAATATAATACAAGAAATAGGATTAACTATGATTAGTTATACTAAATTGTAACACAATTTTTCTCACTTGACACGGGACCAACATCCATTAGAAAAAAAGGAGCCTCAGAATTATTCAACGAAAATTTAGTTCACATTTCATTATGGGAAAAGAGGGATTGATGAATATGTCCCCACGATATCTAATAAAAATAAAAATAAATTGCTATAAATAAAATTCATTTTGTGGTGATAAAAGTATGAACTTTTCCTAGTCCATGCCCCATATGTCATCTGAACAGAGAAACATCAGATCCAAAAGAATCTTCACCAAGACAGTTACAAGAGCACTTTTTCAAAAATCAAGGATAACCGACACGAATATCACAATCAAATACAATAATTTGCTAGTTTACAAACTAGGACTTGACAGAATCGTATAGATATGTCAATTAACCTCAACTCAAACACTCGGAGAAAATTGTGAATCATGTTTATGTTTAACCCATAATCTTACATCCTAAAAGAGGAAAATCCACTGGCTGTCGGACACAGTTGTCCAACTCACCCCTTATAGAACCCATTAGCCATAGGAGCTCCAAATAGGCTGATGGCTACTGATATTATGCACTGTACAGCTATGTCTAAATGCAGTAATGATGTTAGCATTTCTTGAACTGGAGATGTACCAATCCAAAGCAAACAGCAGGGAGCTACACTAACCAGTTCACTAATGGTAATGACAAGCAAATTTGATGTGAAGAGCTTGCTCTCAAGTTAATGGGCCTTCTGAAGGCAAAATCAACCATAAGTCTAACCATGAATTTGGAAATGTCTTGGAGAAAAGCTAATAATAGTATCAGAAAGTCCTGTTCTAAGAACACAATCAACACATCTATAAGGATGTCACAGACCTCAAAAGATTTTAAAAGACAAGTCATGGAAATTGGAAAAACAAAAAGATAAAACTTTTTCAATACTATGGTTGAAATTATAAGTATTCCATATTATCAAGGTAACTGCAGCCACAAAAACACAGCAGCAAAAGGGCAAGAGGAATATTAGCTTCCAGAAATTGTGCCAAACAGCATAATTAAGTAAAATGAACTTATGGATTCCAACATATTTAGGAATTCAAAATAAGTAGAATACATAAGGAACGTGATCAATTTTGAAAGCTTCAATGCAAAACCTCAAAAACAAACTAATGTTATTGTTTATCTGCAAACTAGAATCAAACTGATATTTGGCAAGAACACATACCTGTTCCCCTTAAGCTTGAACCACGCCTCAGCACAATGAACATGTGCAATGCCTAGCTCATCTTTACATGCACAACCAAGCTGAATCAAATCTGCACTTGTAGCACTACTAGCAGTGCCAACAGTTGTTTCATCCGATGGTTGCACAGAAGTCAGATGGCAAATCCTACAAATCCTTTCACCTTCAGAATTCTCACAAACCTTTTTGCAGCTGCATATATCGATCACACATGAATGTTTATCAGTTTCAGACACCCCTTCTGGTGCTTTCATGGATACCAAGCTCAACCCTGATTCATCAACTTTTGCTTCCATTTTCCTGTTATCTTCATCTACATACTCAGTCTGAACAGACTCAATGACAACCACAGTTTCAATCACTTCCTGATTAACCATATGATTTGAATTATAACTAGTTCCCTGATCAACCCCAAGCAATTTATTGTCACTGATATTTTCTTGATTATGCTTGTCCTGATCCTTAACTTTCTCAAGCCCCTCCTTTAGCTCTTTATCAGATCCCAAATCCTTACCCACCTCTCCTGAAGTTCCAGCTTCTCCACTTACACTAGCAGTGCCACCCAAGCTGCTCCCATCTACTGCATCAATTGCAACACCTTCAACCAAATGACCTAAACTCCCATCTACCCCTTCATGAACAGGACCCAATACCTCACCCCTTTCTTCGCTTCTGTTCTGATCCATCAACAATTAGTTCACTGACAAGCGCGAAAAGATGCCCCAAACAATGCCACAGTACAAATACAAATACAAACCCCACCTAGAAAAGCTCCGTTTTTTTATATTACAGAGGATGAACAATGTGATCAAATGAAAGATGGAAAATACATTTAATCCAATGACCCATTTCCTGATTTGAGCAGATATTCTCGCAAATAATCAATTTAAAATAAATGGAAACTTGGGATGTCACCTATGAGATGGAGGACCTCACTCTCCTAGAAAACAAGCCCCCAAATAGACGCAAAGTGATGGGGTTTACCTCAAAATATTAAATTCCACAAACTATCTCAAGTAAGATATGTTTCAATCCAACCCACGCCAGGTAAAACCTGCGTGGCTTGGTTCAACGGGTTAGTGGAAGGAAAAAAAAATATTATTTTAGGGGGGGAATAAAATAGGAACAGGGGTAAGTAAAGAAAGGAAATGAGAGAAACAGTAAGACGAGGATTTTGAGTGCAATTGAATTAGATGAACTGGGTCAGTGAACAAAGCAAAGGAAATAAAAGGGCTACTCCGTCTTTATTGGACAATTTTAACTGAAACCCGCCTACTACTAATTAATAAAAGATATATACGGATCATTATATGTTACAAAGGATAAGTGTTTATTTATTACTATTAATTAATAATTAACTGCAGAAATTCCTCACTGAATATTATTATTACCTGGACACAGAAGAGTTTGTGATGTGAGTGGAGGTTGTAACCGCAAGTGGGTGGAGTGTGTCTGCTTTACATGCTAGTGCCGTGATCAGAACCTCTAACTAGAGGGTCAGCTCTTATGGCTGTGGTGAAGTAGGAGAAATTTTCATGGACCTTAAAAAATGGTACGCAACTAATAAGAAAACAGCTCTTGGACTCATCCAGTTTTTTACTACTGGCCACCAATCTGTTAGCCTGAAGAGAAATATTATCCATTAATGTGTTCCCTTTATTTGTGTATGTTGTTAATTTGTTGTTTTATGTGTGCTTGTCGTTAAATTTATTTATTTATCATTGTGTGTGTTTGTTGTTGGTTTGTTCTGTTGTGCGTGCTGTTCTTGTGTCCATGTGTTGTTAATTTGTTTTTATTTTTATGTTGTTATTAGATTGGCAAAAGTATGAATGAACTTCACAATTTACTCTAGATAAATTAGAATACATGTTTTAGATTTTAGAGTATGAGGATTTCACTTATCTCATTCAATTTGTTGGTTATTATATTACACGTTTTATTTGATATATAATGTTCACATTGAAGTTAGAGTCTGTCACTTTATATATATATATATATATATATACTATTTAACTCTTTTATCACCGGAATTATCCTAATAGTTTTACTTTAAGAGATAATTTCCAACAAAAACCAAGTACTAGTATATTAAGAGTGGAAAAGAAACAAAAACATATTTAACTTGTCATTTCTTGGTCTTTTATAATTTTTGTAAACTGATACCTATATTTACGATTATTGGTAGACGTTAATAACGGTTTGTATACATGTAACGCAAGGGGATCCACTTCTACTTATATATTATTTAATACATTAGACATATTTGTTTTGATGATACATACACTTCACTAGTTTAATTAGTGGGCTTTCTTTTAAATTCAACACTAACCTTCGAAGAACGAAACGGCAAATGGTACTTAGAGAAGATGATTTTGAGTATTTTGCCCTTTAACCTGTTAGTGCTTTTCTATTAAATTGGATAAGTCTTCTTTTATCATTTCTAACATACAAAGATGTCGATTATTGAAAATGTATAAGATATTTTTCGATAAGTGGCAGTAGCATCGATAGTTTATGTGATCATATAATTAAATATTAAAATGATTGACTAATTAAAATAAATTGGTCAGGTGATCTAAAACTCAAATGGACCACCCTATATCAATTTATTAATGACAACAGATTAAAATCCATGACTTTTTTTAATTGAGTTTACAGTGATGGTGGTATATGAAGTTATTAAAGTTAAATTTGATTAAATTTTAATTTAATTTTCGTGAATCAAGGTTTAAGGTGTGTTGATAAAAAAAAAAATTCTAACACGGTTAACTCACAATAAAAATGAAAATAAATTAAATGCATCACTACATGTATTTTGATATTTAAGTCAGTAATAATTTTGATAGAATAAGAATAATATAATAAGTTTTTATTTAAAATAGTTTATCTTGATTATATTTATAGATGTTTGAGATAGATTAAATTTCTTAACATAAAATTTAAATCTTTAAAGAGAAATATTATCTTATTCAATAAAATAAAAACATAAAAACATAAAAACATAAGAATGAAGGTTGATTTGTATTTTTTTAAAAGACTTTTGTAAATCTTTTTATAGAAATCACGAGGCAAGTAGATGTAGTTAAATTGAAAAACATAAGCTTAATAAGATGAATCAAATGTATCATCTTATGATAAAAAAAAAAAATCAAATTTGTAAAGTTTTCCTAGCTTTTGATGAAATAAAAGAGTAAAGGAAAGAAATAGAACACATGTGTTTATAACTATAAGTCTCAATACTTGAGACTATATTTAATCCTTGACAACAACTAAGATTTCTTTTATCACACAAATTCTGCTAGAATCATGTTTCACATTATTATAAATATTTTTTTAACAAGTTTATGCAAACTTAATAACCATGTATTATGATAGTTTATGTAATTTGTTAACTTTTTGAGACTTTTATAAACAAACTCAAGTGTAGCCATTAAGAGTTTCTTCTTCTTGAAAACAAACTTTGAAATATATGGAATGTTATTCTTATTCTAATATGAATATTTTGATAAATTGTTTCTTTTTTTTCTACTTTTTAAGCATAATGAGTAGAAGTTTTTATCTTTGTGCTTTTATTACATTAGTTTTATTTAGTGCTACCTTGTTAACTTCTCAAACACCTCTCTATTTGTTTTTGTTTTTTTTTACTAAGACAAGCACCTAACTTGTAGTATATGCCATCAAACTTGCATATCTTTCAGATGTCTTGAGTTATCGTTGGTCTCCTTATAAAAAAAAAACTCAAAATATGTTGATAGACAAAATAAGTAATATTGCATTAAAAAATAATATGTTTATTGAATTAAAACAAAGTGTATTAGCTAACTAAATGAGTTGTATTACGTTGTATGGTTATTGAATTTTAGATTAGTCTAAACCCAAAATTCTCAAATACAAGATTTAAATTGCCGATTAATTTCCTAATAAGGGTTAATCCTAAAAAAGCATTAAGCTTAAATTTAATGACAAGTAATAATTATCCAAGTTTTTTCTCACTTCTAGTTCTTATAAGAAGGGGGTTAATATTTTTTAATAAATACCAACTTTGAGTTCTTTAGACCATAAAAATATACTATATCTACTCTTATATCAAAAAATGAAAAGTTTAGGACATGTTGGAGCTTGACACAAGTCATAATGGTGTTGAGCACCCTTTCTCGAAAAAGAAAATATTGTTATGGTGTTAGGTATGGATTTTCATCGTTTAGTCACTCTATAGGCCGAACTTACTTTAAATCTCTTTATGAAATTCATAGATAATCATATCATTTGGATATCAACATACAACTTGATATATGATTAAAATACTACACCTATGTTCAGTTGTTAAAACAACACATCAACTTCAACTTTAAGTTTAATTTTATCTACCATTTATGTTAAATTTGATCAAACTCTCGTGAAAAATATATATTTGTATTTAATCCTTTCACAGAGACTAAGATAATGTCAATCACATTACTAAAATTTGGGGTTGTGATCTAAGTATAAAAAAAAAGGTTATAGTACAAATCTAAAATGTAAAAATTTTCACTATTATACTTTTTCATTTAAATCATTAAAAATAAGAATCATAATAAAATATAAACGTATAAGTTATTTTCTCACTATGTTCACTAATTTATTCAATCAAAATGTGTTAAAAATATATTATAAATCTACACATGTTTTAGTTTTATCAATCTTTTTTTACAAAATTAAATTTAAATTGTTTCTTCTTATTAAATCTTAATAATAATACATAAATTCATCAAATATATAATAATTAAGGAGAAATTGATAAAAAAAATTTAAAGTTTAAAGATAATATAAAATTAACTAATTTTGTTATAAATAAATATAAAAGCTCTGCTTTATCATTGAGACCAGAAGACTGAACTCTATTCTATACCACACACAATACAAAAAAAGGGTAAATTATCATAGACTAATAATCCACTGTCACGGACAAGGTACACATCTTCAAGAGCTAACAACCCAAAAGTCTAGTTTGATTCCAAATCAGTTTCATTTAATAAAAAGAAAAGAAATTAGGTTCATATGGATATATTTTAGTTGCCACATGTATTATTTGTCGAAAATAATTCTGTTTGACATTAAACGAGAATATTTCTTTTAATAAAAAAATAAAAATTTTGATTTATGATCTCCTGCTTGATAGTTTCACATGAATTCCTAGAAAATTGAAGAGCGAATCAAAATGATTATTGGCAATGGAGAAATTGGGGCCTACATATATATAAGGTGATGAGTGTTGGTAGGACATACACGTCCGTTTCCAGCTATTAGTGAGGTCAAACAATTGGCATGCGATGTGAAACCAATGGTGGGGCACAGCCAATACAGTCGCATGTGACTACTAGTTGACTCTAATGCCTACAGCCACATACCCCTTTGCACTATATCCATTCAGCATTAATCATAAATTGACATCTTCTCACAAAATGAAATTTTATTTCTTTCTCAATGGAATAAATTATGGAACCAGAGAACCTCACTGGTTATGGCACACAAATTTATACGAGTACTACTAAAAAATAATTATTCATCTCAACTAACAAGCACAAAACATTTTTTTTATTAGGATTTAGTTATTTTTTCTTTTCTTTTTCTAGTGAAGAAAGCATTTTTAGCTTATGACATGATAGTGTTTTATGGCAGGTAATGTAATGTAATATCGTTTTTATTGAAGTGTTAGTGGCGGACCTATCACCTTACTTATTTTATTATATTGCTTTTTTCTTTTCTTTTCTTTTCTTTTGGGTGCAGAGGACCTGGTAGGCCCTGAAGGAGTCCTGCGTCAAGGGGAAACAACGATAGTTCCCTTTGAAAGAGTACAACGTTACCAGATTTGGACCGCACTACCTCCTGACAGAGATTATACTTATGACATCCCCATAAGCCAGGTTTGAACATTTATGGCTTTTTTTTATTATTATTACTATTATTATTGGCACAAACAACATTTTATTTTATGGTTTTCAAATCCATATTACATTTGCTTTGAATATTAAATTGTGAATTATCTTAACATATCATTAACACATTTACATAACTATCGTACTAAATAAAAAGGCATACATCTTTATCTAAAAAAATAAATAAGAAGGTTTATAATTGCGTATACGCCATACTTAAAACAATTGACATAAGCACAAGAGCCTTAACACGTGAGGTTTTACGTCTCTTTGAGAACTAAAAATTGTAAGCATAAATCCCAACGATGCCAATCATACATCATATTTTTCTTCTCATTCAGCCTAAAACTAAAATGCTTGCGACGTACTTTTGGGGGTTTTTATTTTTGACGGGTACCTCATTTTAGGAAGAAATTTATCATTCTAAAGAATTTGCATGTATTAACAAACCCATCCCAGCAAATACATGAATTAGCATCCTCCATTTCTCCCCCTACAGAAAATAAAATAAAACCTAGTAAACCTCTCCAGGCATCAACATACAAGAGTCCCCTATTTAAGGCTCCAAACGCATATACACTTTCTATGCATAAAGCCATAAACCCTTTTTGATATATTTTATGTACAACTTCACAGCCTTGAGTTAGATTTACAAATTAAGAATTATTATTTAAAAGAAGAATAAACGTCACAATTGTAAGCTCTGCCTGAAGAGATGCCTAAATATTCTATAGAATACAATCATTTGTAATTAAATTAAACTTTTGAACAAACCTAAGGATAAAAGAAATGGAAGGGAAAATAAATATGTTCCTATGTGTTATCCATATTGATAAAATGCAAAACTCATGTACATGTAGAAGGGACTACACCTATTGTTACCGAGGTCCAGAAAGCTCAATGGCTTCAATAATAAAGGAAGGTTCTTCATGAACATCACTATAATTTCGTGAGAAACTGCAAGTCCTTTCATCATATAGGTTAGTCCTCCCTTGAGATTCTTCTGGCCTCACTGACTGCCCTACCAGACCTTCTAGAATCTTTAAAACTTCTGACATCTTCGGCCGCAAAGTGGGAAGCGACTGGGTACATTGTAAAGACAACTCCACTGCTTTCTCTAACTCTACTGGATCAAAACATCCCCTCAGATCCCTATCAACTAACACTTCCAGCCGTTTCTCCTCAAATAAGGTTCTAACCTGCAGGTATTAAGCTAGTTGCTCAAAATTTATGGTCAATGCAAACTCTGGAATAAAAGCCATAAATTTCATGAAACTAGATTTTGAGCAAGACACACAGAACGCTTCAGTATTCACAGCAATTGTAAAACAGGTGAAGCAACATTATTAGCAAGCTAGGCTCAATGTAATCTGATGGCAGAACCATGATATGGTCTTAAGTCAAGATTACCATCATGTAAAGACCAAGGGGACAATAAAGTCACCATACAAAAAGGTTATCTTACAAACAATATAAAAAACTTCTCACCCAATCAAGGATCATTCCCTTTTGGACCTGACCATTTCCAGCATCCAGTGCCTTGTGTCCTGTTATGAGCTCCAAAAGTAATATGCCAAATCCAAAAACATCTGTTTTTTCAGAAGACTGTCCAGTTGATAGATATTCTGGGGCAATGTGCCCTACAGTACCCCGCACTGCAGTAGTTACATGTGAATCCCTTTGATCTAAGAGCTTAGCAAGACCAAAATCCCCCACCACAGCTTCAAAACCTTCATCTAACAAAATGTTTGCAGCCTTAACATCCCTGTGAATTATTTTTGGATTGCACTGTTCATGCAAATATAGAAGCCCACGCGCTGCCCCAAGAGCAACGCACATTCGCCTGTTCCAGTCCAATGATGGCTTTTCACGGCAAGTCTCTGCTTGAGAACAAGGGAGAAGAGAAAACCCATTAAAATCAAGAGACATTGGAATTTAATATAGGAAAAATGTATTTGACGAAGAACCTGCACAAATTATGGTGGTATCACAAGATTTTTTCAAATATTGAATGTAGTTAACATTTTAATAATTATTAGTTTGTTACAGATCAGGCACTGCCACTTGAAAATGATAGACTGCATGGACAAATACTGAAAAATCACTAGTTCCTGACAACCTGAGCAAAGGAATCAATACGTGTCATTGATCTGAAGACAGCTTTCTTCTAATTTCCACCATAAGAGGCATGTTTCTATTCAGTTAATTTATTTTACACAGCCTCAAGTACAAAAATGAATAATATGAAACAAACCTCTCAAGCGATCGGCAACACTGCCATTTGGCATGTAAGGATAAACAAGTAATCTTTCATCTGGTGTCATACAAAATCCATAAAGACGCAAGAGGTTCCGATGCACCGCCAAGCCAATCATCTCAACTTCTGTTTGAAACTGCACTTCTCCAGTGTAATTGGGATCTTTCAGCCTCTTTACTGCCACCAACATTTTGTTTGCAAGGCATCCTTTGTAGACAACACCAAAACCACCTTGTCCTAGTATATTTTTTGAATTGAAATTTCCAGTAGCAATTTGCAATTCACGGAAGGAGAACCTCTTCAAATGGCCAATATCAAATTCACAATCTTGCTCCACTTCAAATTTCAAGCAGTACATTTTGTCAGAATATGTGCATGTTCCAAAGGGAGGAAAAAAATAGTGAAGTTCATATCAGGAAGTACCATAAGATGTGTAGAGAACATGTGATCTGTACCAATGCAACCAAAAGACAAGAAGCACCATTGAAATTACAAATGTGCAACTAGAGCCAATAACAACAGCAAGCACCCTTTGGTGATGATTACCACTCGTCTGAGAAGACCCTGTATCTGCAATTGAATCATCATTTACACATACTTCAATCTACTGATGACTTGGGTTTTAATTGATACAAGTTAAATGTATACTACCATTTACTGGTTTTGAAAAACCCATACAAATTTGTGAGGAAGAGGAGCAGAGGAAGTTGTTTCCTGAAATACTATGACCAAAGAAGTAAAATGTCAAACAATGCAAGAAAAAAGATTGATTCAGGCAACAAAAGGTTAAAATTAAAAAGAAAAAAAAAAGAGCTAATATTTATTTATAAAATGGCAATAGCCAGGCTCCTCAAGAATCTAGAGCTATGACATAAGTTTTCTGCTTCATATATCATAAGTTACTTGAAATTGTTAGATTTGTTTTTAGAAACAGTTAACAGCATCTGTGGATTTCCAAGAAATGGGCTCTAGTTGTATCCATATACAGGTTTCCTAGAAATGGTTTCAGTACTAGCACTGCTATATTTTGTAGTACCCTATTTTCCATTTAAAATTTAAAGAGAAAATATCATTTTCTGAATACAGAAGTTAATTAATCTTGTATTAGACCTTCAGCATAAATTACCATGATTAAGATCCCAGATTTTTATCACTGAGCAAAGATTCCCTTCCCCTACAATAAATTATGATCAAATACTTCTCAAAAGGACCTTGGTGAAGTAATGTTTAATGTATTAGTTGAGAAAACCATTGCAGTAATTTTTTTACGCAACCATTCAACATACAACTAGTACAAGCTTTTTTTAGTTGATCATTAAGAATATGAGAATTCACGTGGCATATATAAGGGAAAAATCATATACCATTAAAAAACTCACCTATAACCTTTTGCTAAAATTTTTGGAGTGGGACCACTGAGATTATTGAATGACAAGTCCCTACAGCATATGGTACAGTGATGAAATGTACAGTAATGAAATGTATTTAAGAGGCAAAAATACAATGAAAACTGTGATAAAGTGCATACAAGAATGAAAGGCCTGTGAGATTAGCAACAAGCTGAGGGATCTGTCCAGTTAGTTTATTTTTGCTGAGCCGCCTGAAATACTTGGCATGAATAAATTAGGAAGTAAACAATTAGAGAAAGGCTAATGAATAAGCCAAATAAGTAATAAGAATATCATCATTGTTGAATATATTTATCACACCACACTCACAAGTAACTAAGATGAATCAAAAAGCCCAGAGAATTGGGAATTTCCCCATCAAGCAGGTTACCCGAAAGGTCAAGGGTTTGAAGCTCTAAAAGCTTTCCGATCTCAGTTGGGATAGGACCAGATATCTTATTGTTCTGCAATAACCTGAGATAATACAATGGAAAACTCAGCAATAAGAAAAGGTGACAATATAAATGAGTGACAATTTTAATTTTTTACTATAGTATTTTTCTCCTAGCATTATATGACATCTACTACAAATGAACATCTACAAGACAATCAGTAAGAAAATTATCCTGGTATGTCAGTAACAAGAAACAAACTAAACAAGATGTATTTTGCGTTTTCTTCCATAGTGATCAATGAGAGCATTCAAATACTACACTTTCCAATTATATTACTCACAATGTTCGTAGATGGCTCAAATTTCCAATTCCTGAAGAAATCGTCCCAGATAAACCCATACTGGCCATTTCCCTGCCAAAACCATCAAATTACCACCAATTATCAATATCCTCATAGCTTGAGAAAGAAATGCGTACTAATAACCCTTCAAATACTAGAAATGATGGCATCAGAAAAACATAAAGAAAACACTACGCTTCCTGAGACACAAATGCTAAAAATGTAAAATATGTTACATTATTCACAGCAGAAAATTAAAAAAAAAAAAAAAAAGAAGGAAGCAAAACTTAAGCAACAGAAAATGAACAACAAAAAACTTACAGGGAAGTGACATAACCCTCGGCAGAGCAACCAACCATGTTCCAAGTACAAGGGTCAACCGAATTAATATCCCAACCATCCATGACATGAGAGTCATCAATCATCTTACTCTTCATGGACATCAAAGCAGCCACTGATAACAACCCAACAAAACAATCTCTCACTAAAACAAAGCTAGAAAGGTGAGAAACAAGGAAAAGCAAGAAATGCAAAACCTTCATAGTTGACACCCTTCGGAGATAGAAGGCTATCAGTGCCTTCAACAACAAGCACCCAATTCCACAGAAACAGTGAAACGAGCCAAGCAACCACTTTGGCATCTTCCATGAAACCAACAAACCGATTCAAGTAGTGGGAAGCAAAAAAAAAAAAATTGAAACTTTTCTACTGGGATCTTCGGTTCTGAGTTTCTGGAAAAGCAAAAAAAACAAGCAAACCCTTTTGGAAAATCTCTCCCGTGCTTGCTGCCTCGAGAGAAACGAAGTTGAAAAAAGGACTGAGAAATTTTTACAAAAAAATAAAATATAGAAACCAAAAAGAAAAAATATGAATTGTTATGAATTAAGATCGTGAGACCAATGAAGACAACTCGAGATTTGGGAACATGACAGTGATTGTCGATTGTAACGGTGTTTACTGTTTAGCTTCATGGCTATGATCCTGTGCGGTTAGTCACGTGAATTTCATGATCTGACACCATATTTGACTGTTCAGTTCGTTAAAGGCGTTGGATTTTTTGTTTAGAATCGTGATTGTGAATGGACGGTGCAGATGTAAGTAGTCGTTTAGTGTTGATGATAAGGGAGTGTAAGCAAGGCGCGAAATTTTATAGTTCGGTGGTATTTTTTACTATATTTTGACAATTTACAAATTGCATGTCTCGGAGCTCAAGGAACAGTCTTTTACAAATGGTTTGACTGTGGAATGCCAATATTATCTCTTACTAGTTTATAATTAATTTGCATGATGATTGATTATGGTATTATTATATTTTAGGTAGCTCTGTTTCAATATTACCACTTATTAGATCGTACATAGGTAGCACTGTTTTTATTTATATATTGTATATGGGATGAACAATTAAAAATGTCATGATTGATTTATGTATGAACCGATTAGTAGAGATGATCTTAGCCTAATTTAAAAATTTTAAATTGTATAAATTAAATTTAAAAAATCAATATGAAAAACAGTTGTTTATTAGGCTATGTTGAATTTTAAATTAATTTTAAGAAACTAACTCGATTCAATATAAACTAAACTTACATGCGCATATATAATCTTAAGAGCTGTCAATGGTGTTGATAAACACATAGTAACAAAATGTTCTTTTTGTCAAAAGTATATTCATTGTAATGAAAATATAAAAGTTATTTAATGTCTTTTTTTTTTTTACAAAATTAGAATTTTGATCCTTTAAATTTCAGGTTAGTTTTATTTCATTCTCTAACATTTTTTTTATTTAATTTATTCTTCTAACTTTTATTTCCATATATTATAGTTTTTTTTTATTTAATTTACTCTTCTTACTTTTGTTTTCATATCATGTTATAAACTTCTGTTGTGTTTGGGGCTTTACACTATTCACCAAAAAAAGCTCACGTAGAGAATTAAACAAGTCAAGATCTAGTTTATCGTTACATAAAAACTCACATTAGTATATTTTATATATAACCCGTATAATTTAAAACAATTTTATTGGATTTGTTAAGTTAGTTTTCACTCAAAATCAGCCATAGAATAACTCATTTTTCGATTAATATTATCAAACACAATGTTTAAAATGCTAGATAATGTATTAATTACGTTAGTTCAACATAATTATGAACAAATGATTATTTTTGAAAATATCTTAAAATGCTTTGCTAAGCACCCTATTTATGTTGTGCTCGTAAGCCTTTTGTATCAGGAAAGTTCTCGCCCTAAATATGCTTGGGGTTACGTTCAATTCCCAACAATTGAATATTTCATCATGCTAAATTCATGAGAAAAATCCTTACCACTTCAGCTTGCAAGTAGTTTTATCTAAGTTTAAACTCAAATTGTAAGAGAAAAAGTTCAAGTAGCGTTTGGCAACATTGTTTGAAATAAATTACATATAATATCAGCATTAAAAAGTATGAGCACTGTTAGAATCAAATAGCTAAAACTTGAGAATTGAAATTCAAAAAATAAAAAATGAAATGGGGAACATTAGAAAGCGGCATTAAAGAAAACAGATAGATAGCACAACATTACGTTTCACAAGGAAAGGAACTGGTCAACAACATTACAAATCAGGCACATTACATTAACAAGAGGAAACCAAACAACCCAACAACCCCCGCCATCAAAACTCGTGTGGACCCTCCCGTCCTTCCAGCCAAGGCTTTGGTTTTCCCCTTACAGAAGCAATCTATGTTCTCTGACCTTTTCAGGCCAAGTATACTACATTACTACTACTATATGACATGTAAACGTTTACAATAAACAAGGCTATTTTGCCTGGGGAAATAAGATCCACCCACCAGCAGAGAATCAAATGGAATACAAGTGCATATGGATCAACTGCAGCCATCCAGCACCCCAAGTCTCAGTCTACGTTCAGCTTGAAACTACACTGGCATGGCCACAGAACATGGTCGGTAATTTAGACAAAAATAACGTAGCCACTTTTGCTTAACTTATCAACTAGTATACACTGTGCCCCCCCCCCCCCCCCCCCCCCCCCCCCCCCCCCCCTCCCCCCCCCCCCCCACCCCCCCCCCCCCCCCCCCCCCCCCCCCCCCCCCCCCCCCCCCCCCCCCCCCCCCTCGCCCCCCC
>JAMLFT010006116.1:0-16531 GCA_026544285.1 Pachyrhizus erosus
AGATTTTTGGTGCATCAAATTTCTTGCCTAAAATAAGATTAAATATGGTATTTTATAACACATTTATTATGCCTAATAATAATAATAATAATAATAATATTATTATTATTATTATTATTATTATTATTAAAAATATTTAAATTATGAGTCATTGAATGTTGATTAAAATAATTAATTATAATTTATTATTTATTATAATTCAAAATAATTATGGATCAATATATTAATAATTATATACTAATACATTACTAATTACTAATATATTAAATAATGACTAATTATTATCATTATATTCATGTAATATATTAATAATTAAAAAAATTATTATATAAATAAACACTATTTTTAAATTTTTTATTATATAAAGTAAGGGAGAATATTTTTCTTCCATTTTGTTTGCTAAAATGCTTATCCGAATCAAAATAAAGTTGATTTTGTAAATATCTGCTTAAATAGGGGTACCTTGGTAATCATACATTAAATTACACACTTAATTAAACGTGGTCAGACACACTTATCACATATGATTCAATTTAAAATCTTCATTACTTACCTTGTTAAATTTCAACATTTTTCACAAATTAATTGCAAAACTCATCCCTTTAAATAATTGCAAAGAAATTAACGTTTTGACATCTTCTGCAAAATCTTCTATTAAAGGCTGGTTTCTTCTAATATTTTTATTTTCTATCTATTTTTTTATTTGAACGCATTCTACAAAACATTTATTTTTTTCTTCTAATGTTTGTATCCACATATCTTTTATTTTTACTTCCTCTTATAACGTGTTCATCAAAATCTCTTTATTTTCTAATTCAACCAATTTTATTTTGTTATATTTTAAAAAAAAAATTGAGAATAAAATAATGAAATGTGAATTATTGGTTTCTTGTAATTGGTCGTGCTTTCCAGCAAATAAAATCTATTTTTAGGGTTCGATTTTAGGTTATCTATTATAATTTGGATTTCAAAAAGAAAGAAATAAAAAATATATTTTAAAAGTTCATGTATTCATTTTACTAAAAGAATTTATGAGTGATAAAAAAGTTTAACTTTTTATAATAATTCTACACTTTAGTCTTTAGGAATAATTCTACACGTGATTTTGAAAGAGTTTTCTCTTGATTTTCCTATTGTTTTTCTTCAACATAGTCCTCAAGAATATTTTTCAAGTTTAGTCCTAGACTCATAAGTCAAAGGTTAGATTTTCTAAAGAACAATTGTTTGACCTTCATACCCTTATTGAAGTAGGTTTGTTATTAGACAATAGAGAGTGAGTAGAATACATTATACATACCATGATCCAGAGGATCCTATTCAATAAGGTAGCATAAGTTATGTTCTTACTCTCACCTCGTCCATTCGTGTTTCTGGCGAGGTTCATATACATGGTATATGGAAGGTTGATAGAAGTCATTTCAACAGGTGAAACAACACAAACCTATGTATGGGGGTCACGTCTTTTGAACTAACCTTGTGAAAGATAACCTTTTTCAAGATCTGATGAAAGATCTCTTTGAGAGTGAGGTTTGCATAGTTCAACCTTTTTATGTACTTATCTCCTATATGTATTTTCTCAACAACATTTGACTCTTTCTAGGGAGCATCTCATCCTTATATAATGGTTGCTCTAATTCTCTCCCAACCAATAATGATGACTTTGGTTCTTGGGTTAATAATGACCTTTTTGCCCAAAAATTCTCCATGAATTTCTCCTTTCCTAAAGAAATTTGTTGTTTTCCAAAATGTCATTCTCAACTTGGAGATTATGATCTTCTTCAAATTGAAATAACTAATAACCCCACAACTTTTCAACCTATCCTTGATACTTAATCTAGTCTTTACATGTTGAAGTCAAAGTCTCTAGTCTCTTCTTGTCTTCATGCATGTTGGTATTTATATGCTTAAAGTGTGAAGTGTTTGTTGTAATACAACGTTCTTCTTTCTTTTTACCATTCTGAAATGTATTAAATGTATGACTCTTTACATTCTCAAACTGTAAATGTTTAGCTTCTATCAAAGGATAGAGAATATTTTTGTCTTTTTTCTTTTCCTATTTTATTGCTTTCTGAGTTTGAGGTAGGACAATTATTTTTCTAAACATTCATACTTCAATTTTTTTCTCTTTGACAAATTTCAAAACTTGATGGTCCTTCTGATTTAAGAGTATGCTTATCTCCATATATCTTTTGTTTTTCATTAAATGCTTCAAATTTCAAACGTTAAAATAGAAAAAAAAATAGGAACTAGTATAAATTGAAATAACAACTATCCTAAGCATACAAAAACATGTAAGAAAGAATTAGACAAAATTAATGTGTAAGTAGAAATTAATATGATGTTGTTTATTCGTCTAGAGGCAAGTTTGAACATATGAAATTCTTTGGACATATTTTGAAATTATATGTCTTTGAACATATCATCCTTTAAAAAAAACCATTGAACACTTAATTTAATAAAAAATTATTGGATGTATCCAACGTTTTAACACGTTGGACGCTTAATATTTTGGCTTAGCCTAATATGTTTAAAATTAAGAAATACAATCTTATTTGTACCTTTGAATGTATTCCTATCATCATACTTAAAAACTATTAATTAACTCAAATTATAATATTTTTGTAATTATGAAAATCACAATTTTTTAAGAAATCTCACATTCATTCACATCTTTGGTTTTAACCTTATCATCATATTGTCCATTATTTTTTTTAGGCGTCATTAGGCTTCAACTTAATTTTTATTTGATAATTTTTTAGTTATTTTATTTTATTAATTGTAAAATTTTGATTACTTATGTCTATGAGTGATGAGTTGAGTTGTATTTATTCAAGGATTTCTCGATTATGTTTATTAAGATAGTCATTCAAATTATTATATATACTTTATTTTCTTTAACAACATTTCTTTAATAAGTGACATCCATATTCTTTATTCAATTCATTTTGTTAAAATTTTTAAATAGATTAGTGAACTTTAACAAAATAATTCGGTGCTTCAATTTGTTAAATGTCTAATTTTTAACTCATTCTTTTAATATTTTAAGATTTTTTTTAACTCATTCTAATATTGTTGGTCTTATAAATTATTTTCCTTTTATTACATTGACTTATTAGTTATATATTTTATTTACTACATATCACAACAAATATTTCAATAGTAAAAAAGAAACACATTTTATACATAGATTTAAAATCATTAATATTAAAAATATTATTTCTTATATCTCTAAAAATATCACACTAAATTTACACGATCAAATTATTTATCTTGTGCATTGGACAAATAAAAAATAGTTATTTTTAATTATTAATAATTTCTTTTAAAAAAAATTATTGAAATTCAATTTAGTGATATAGATAAAAGAAGATAGATTGAAATGAATAGGTAGTATATATAGTCAAGATAATTTTTATTATCCTAGTTGTGGAAGTAGTGTGTCAAATGCACCTTCAAATGAGAGAATAGAAAAATATTAAAAAAATTTAATTTAAAAAGTGAAAAGAATAAGAGTCTTACTTTCCATATCGTGGATTCTAATTGATAATGTTTGAGTATATATTAAAAATTATCCATATTTTTATACCAATAAGATTTTTTATAATATTCTATAAAAATGTGATTCCTTAATTATTAATGATTTCAAGTTATTGAAAGAACATTGAATAATATTTTAATTGAAGGTAATATTTAGTTATTTTGTTATTATTATTATTATTATTAAATAACTTATTGAAATTCAAATTAGTAATATAAGTAAAAGAAGATAAATTGAAATGAATACATGGTTAAGATAGTTGAAAGAGGTTTTTTCCACACAAAATACATATCTACACCATACAACCATTCAAAAATTATTAAAATCAAATCATAATATCATGTAATTTTTTTTTAAATAGTTATCACTATTAAATAATTTTTAATCAATCTTAATCATTTATGTTTGAATTATATTTACTCTTTTCATCCTTTCATGTTAGACACTTAATGCTCTTTAATTGAATAATTGATATTATAGGTCAGACCAAGAAATATTTATAGGTAATTTCTTTGATTCTCATCCTGTCAACTAGTTAATTTTTCATTTTATTTTCTTGTATTATGATATATTTATCATATCGTACTAGTTAAAAGTATATCTAAAGAAGTTAAAGGGTATTAAATGTTAGTTATTATTGGTGAAATTAAAAGAAACAAATTAGATTTATTACATATGTTATTCATTATTAAGAATATAATTAAAATTAAGAATTTAATACTAATAAATTGTACAATGCATCAACTGCACAATTATATAAAATAAGATTTCTAAGATTTATTTTTTTAACCTAACTCGTAATCAAACTATCTTTGTTTTAAAATTTTTGATATAGAGAAATTAATATAAAAATTTAATAGAATCAATGATAGTTGTGGCTTGTTAGAAGATTTGGTGGAATATATATTGATGCACAGCGATAAAATCACTAACTTAAATTAACCAATCGTAGATCATTACCAAAAGAAAATGTAAAACATTTACATTATCGAAAAAAGTATAGTATATACTTATTTTAGAACACCAAAATCATATGTAATTATTTTGTTATTATGTGTACAAATAAATAATAATGATCTTTATTATCACGATTTTATCACACACACAAAAAAAAAAAAAAAAAAAAAAAAAAAAAAAAAAAAACTTGTACACAGACTATTAGACAACTCTATAAAACAAGGTCGTCAAGAGTTTTAATCTTACTAATACTACTCAAACCATCTTTGTCGATCAATAATTTGATTTAATAGAGAGTTCGAGCGAAGAATTGAAGGGCATCGAGAATGGCAGTGATTTTGTTAGAAGTGGTGGAAAATATATTGGAAAGGTTACCTGTGAAGTAGTTGATGCGGTTCAAAAGTGTTAAACGATCGTGGAATGCCCTCTTCAAAACCAACACTTTCATCCAAAGGCAGAAGGAATCGAATGAGCTTTTCATGATCTCCCATTTTGATCCTCGTGAGTTGAACTCACCCATGATAACACTTGTCTCTTCCAATCATCCAACTTTCCTTCGAATTCCTCGTGCACAGTGTCCCATTCACAATTAATTCAATTCATTTTTCCATTGCAACGGTGTAATGTGTTTTCATTACCTTGATCCTAATAGCAGTGGATTTGCTTTGGGGAATCCAGCCACTAGAGAGTTCAAGATCATGATCCAAGACTTTTCCTTTAAAGTGAATTTTACATGTTTCGGAGCTGATCCTAACACCTTCAAAAACTTCAAGCTCGTTCAATTTGTTATCATATTTCGTTTGGGTAATTTCCATGATTTGCCTCCCTTTGTTTATGCAGAGGTGTATAATTCTAGTACCAATCCGTGGACTTTTCTCCCTGATGTCAGTGCTGTTAATTTTTCCTCTAACCATAAAGTCTTGTACCTTAGTTTTCATGTTCATTCAGCTTTTGGTAATGGATGTTATCATTGGTTGTCTGAAGACTACTCATACACCCTTTGCTTTGATTTTAGCTCTAATCTTTTTCGAACTTTTGACACCTCAGCAGCAACTCCGAATTGTAGAATTTCTGAAGTCGATGATTTTATTGCGTATGCAATAAAGATGGGGTTCATATATGTTCGTTTGAAATTTGGCTTCTAAATGAAGATAGTAGTTGGGCTAAAATATACCAACATTGGGCCATTTTATAGCTCTATTGAAATTTTTGCTATTTGGAAAGATGGTGCTGAATGTCTTGCTGGATCCTGTTGGGGAGAGGAGTTGGTTTCATATAACTCTAATCGCCAACCAGTGCGCTGGCTTCAACCTTTAATTGAAGATTTCTGGTTTCAACTTTCAATTAAAAATTTCTTTGATGTTCGCAAGTACGTGACAAGAACTGCTCCTTTATCAATCTAGCTATATGTTAGGATGGTCTAAATCTTATTTACTTTATTAAGAAAAATCAAACAAGAGTCACTGTTTTATTCAAATGAGTCTAAATAGTGTGTGAACCTTTACAGTGATAGCATGAAAAATAAATTATCTTTTCATTCTTATTCAACTTTTATTGTGCCTTTAATTCATTCATTTTTTCTTCAACTAATGTTTTGACACGTGGGTCGCACGGGTTTTATTTTCACATACGACGTATTTGTTACATTTTTATTAATAACAATTTAGTATAAAATAATATTTATGATATAGAATTTAAAATTTAAAATTATATTTTTTAATTAACCTTTTAAAGTGTTATCTTTTGTTAATAAAGTTAAGTTAAGATCGTATTTGTAAGTAGTAAATAACACGCATGCATTCTGTAATTTGAAAAGGCATGCACGCATTGAACATGTTGAACGCCAAAAAAATATAAAAGCATGATATTAAATATTAAAATATCAAGTTAAACTTACATGCTACAATGATCGATAGTTGCTGATATAGAATAACTAACTAATTCTTAACAATAACCCTTTGATTTTGAAAATTTTCTCCATCCACATGTAAGATAGCATTCTGTTGATCATGCAATTTAATTCAGTTCGTGCTCAGCATAAAATAATAAGAGATCTTCCTCCAATTATGTAACCAAGCAGCAATGAAGAAGTTAATAATTAAAAGTAAATATCTTTCAATTGAAAAGTTATCACGAAATTAAATTGTTCCATCATTCAGAAGTCGATAAACTTAACAAAGTCAAACAAAATTTGATAATTAAAAACAACAAATATGCATTAATATAATCTCCGATTCTTCATTAATGAAGAATTTTAACTTTTAACTTCAGAGGATTTCTCTTAACAACATCAAATTCAATCGAGTTTCCTCCCTTGAGTTTGTTTGTAGCACAAAATTTTCTTCAATCCCTGTTTAGATGACCTTCATCCTTTCTTCTTTCTCTGCTGATTCCGCATGTGAATTTCTTTCCTTGCTCATCATATGCATCTCCAAATTTTCAAAGTATTTCCATAGATAAATTCAGTCACCATCCTTGCTGGGAGATTCTATTAAAAAAAGATAGTAAACAAAAGAGGTTGAAATAATGAAATGAATATAAATATAATAAATATAAATTATATAAATTTAAATAATTTATGAAACCATGTTGTTTCTTATTTGGTTGATGGACAAAGGAATACATAATGTCATAATTGGAGGTTCAACATCAAGTTGAGCTTGGTGCACGAAAGGAGAAGGTTGGGCAGCAGGTTGAGCTTCATGCACAGCAGTTACAGGTTCAACATTAAGCATGACAGCAGCTCTCAAGTACTTTATGACAAATTCATATGCTGCAACATCTCTTAAGTACGTGACCTCATTCAAGGTCAAATCCAATACTTTGATTTTGAAATTCCCCCTCCCCTCGTAAGTCATATGCAACCAAGCTCCATGTTCTAGATTATTATGTTTCAGGGCATTTTCAATTCCATGAACGAATTTATCATTATTAACACTTTTTCTGCATATTCAATCATATCAATATTTTTTTTAATAAAGCAGTTGTATCACGATCAAATATAACAAAAATCATTTGTATCATCTAAAACTCGAACCTTGATACGATACCTACATAAAGAATAAACAATTATTTGAATTAAAATTAATAAATAACAATATAAATTGAAAAAAAAAAATTACAATAGAAGCACAAATTTTGATACAAAACCTAGGAATATCATTCATGACATGTTTATTACATTTCTCACAAAAAAACATATTTTAGAGTATGGATAAATAACCCTATTGCAATAACATGTTGTATACCATTATTTTTCTCCATCTAAAACATGTTTTATAGTACCCAAAACTACACACAAAATTTCATGCATTTAACAATTTAATATGAGATAAAATATTTGGAACATAATAAGTATCTATAAACAACCGGAAAAAAAAATGTTAATATACATCTTTGATATCTTGAAACTCCATAATTGTCTTCTTTAAAGTGAGGTTCAAAAATTCATCTTCAGGAATGATTTTAGCTAAGTCATGAACTTGGCTCCATATCTAAGTAGGAGAGTCATTTGTTGCAATAAACCCTAAAGATGAAAAGTGGGTTACATACGACATTGATAATATCATTTTTGTGTTTAAATATAAAATTTGAATTTGACATACTTTTTTGAAATTTGCAGCCTCAACACATGATGGATTAAACAATAACATTGTGCAATTCATAACATTTTGCAAAGAAATTTTACTTAACAAAAATGAAAAAGAAGTTAACAAAAAAATCCTTTTCCATTTAAATTTAATCAATCAAAATGCAAACCTTTAAATGTCTTCATCTTTGTAAGTTGGGTAATGACTACAAATTATTCATCTTTAAAATTCAATAACATTGGACTTGGTTGTAGAATCATTCCTTTCATATTCTTTTTCAGTTCCATATTGAGTAAAAGTTCCAATTACATATATCATAACAAAATAATAATTAATTATTCATACTTATAGATTTAATGTGAAATTGAGTAAAAGTTCCAATCTACACACAACGAAATGACATACCAACCAAATAGCCAAGATTAATATTTTGAATTTTAGCAAAAGAAACAAATACACAAGGAGAAACATGGACATTTTTTGTGTCAACCAATAAAACTTTTTTTCCCATAATGAAAACTTAATTTATATTGATGTTGGCAACCTTGTAATTTCCTCCATTTGAAGTGAACCTGAAATTTGAAATAGAATAAACAAACTCTTCTTTCAACTCCTTTTCAAATTTATATGTTAGTGTTTTCCTAACAGAAGCTTGGATTTTACTACCCTAAAAGTTAAGAATATTTTTACATTAATACAAAGAATCAAGGAAAAATAATAACCGCATGATTATATGGAACATTAAATAGATACCTTTTCATCCATTATCAACATCTTCTTTGAGAAAGAAACATAAGACCTACTATTATTAACAACAAATCACATGAATAGTAATTGCCCAATTCTCTTTTGATTGATATATCTTAGATATATATTCAAGAGTAGGATCAAGTGCGGTTTTAGAACCTATTTGAAAAACAAAACACAATAACAATAAAGGAAATTATTTCTAACACAATAAGAAGGAAGAAAAAGATAGGTAGCACAACTAGTGGAATAATGACATAGTTTGACACTTATATTCTATGATAGTAAGTATGTGGATCAATAAGTCCATTAAATACTTTCTTGAATATGAAACATTATATCATAGAATGATGATGGAATTATCAATACACTACATGCTTCATAAAAAATGAAGCAACAAAATAAAAAAGAGGGCACAAGCTCTTGAAAAGCAAAGATAATGTGTTAATCATGTATTGGACTTTGACATAAATGTCAATCTTAAACTAGACTTCGATGTAGGTTTAGTCTTAAATTGCACTTAGATAGAAAGTAAATATATAGTGTGAAGTGGCTTCCCAACTTTAATAGAAAGGTAAATATGTAGTGTGAGGTGGCTTCTTGACTTTAACAAAAAGGTAAACATGCAACATGTAATGACTCGAGAACATTTACAAGACACAACCTTGCATTGTATAATAAACTCTTTAATCAACTATTTAAACTCTTTAATTTAATTTATTTATGAAAATACTTATGAACTTTTTAATTTCAAAAGTTAACAGTTTAATAAACCATAATTCAAAAGAAATATCCAAAGTATTGTATAATCAACCAAATAAAACCATGTCTTATGGAACTACAACTCTATCAAAGTGGAAAAAACATAAAGCATAACTATACAAACACTTGTACATATGAGGAAAAGGAAGAGTTACGTCTCCACCTCAAAGCATGTCCTCCATAATGCTCCTAAGGGAAAGATCTACCTCCCTAACCATCTATACCTACAAATACGACGTTCGTGATCATCACGGTCACAACCATGTGTCACAATGCAAGGGTAAGATTACCAAATATAAATATACATAAATATAATTTAGAATTCAACTGATAAAAAATAAATTAAGCTTTATCATTTTTAAAACATGATATTTTCAAATCAAGTGATAACATCATCTAACTCACATAAAAGAACATCACATGTGCCACAATTATAATCTAATAATTAGGTACAACTATCACAATCCAACAATTCAATACAGTCATGCATTAATAAAGATGGATACACAATGAAAAACAATTATCATAGCAACACAATTTTCAGGGGTAAATTTTCCTAGTGACAATTTGACATTCACCAAATAAACCAATTTTTGCCTAATCAACCAATATTTTAGCAAAACAAATTTCATACTTTCAAAATTTGCCCAACAAACCAAAGTTTTAGCTTAGCAAATTTGTGATAGAAAACATCATTTTTTTTTGTTGCAAATTTGCCTCATGAACATACAAATTTGCCTAGCAAAAATTATGTAGAACCAATATATGAAAAACCTCATTTTCTTCCCAAAGCTTTTATTTTTCAAACTTTAAACAATCAAAAGTTCCATCCAACAATTCCAAACAACATTTTATCAATCCCAACAAATAAACAACACTAAAGCAAATCCAAAAAATTGAAACTTTCATCACATTAACTAATTAAACAAGAATCATCATTTCAAACATAAAAAACCCCAATATGCTCAAGCTTCCATTTCCAAATATCATAGTTTATTTTCAAGTAAAGTCAAACCAATTTAAAGTAACAATAAAACAAAATGGTAGAGCTTCATTTACCTTGGGATTTTGTAAAGAAACCAACAAAAAGGTTGATAACATTCTAGCTCAATCTTTTGGCCCTTTTTTCCACCATTAATGCAACTCACAAGCCAAAAGTGGCAAACCTCCATGGAAATCCCAAAAGGAGAGTTATTAGAGATGGGGTAAAGAGTGGGGAAAGGTAGAGAATAGACAACCACAACGAAAAAAGGAAGAAACTCACTCACCTAGCTTAGGAGCTCCACAAAATATAAAGAGAAACCATGAGAGAATGGCATATGGAGAAAACTTAAGAGAAAACTCTAAAGGTGGCTCCACTTCAAGGAGAAGAAAAAATGAGAAAGGTTTAAGGTTTTGGTTTTTAAATGATAAAGGTGTTGGTCTTAACTCATGAATCTAACCCAATTTGTGTTAACTAATCATCCTACTAATAACTTTTTAAACTAGTAGTTCATCTAATTTTTCTCATTTAGATTCTAATGTTGATCTTCAATTTTCTAATTCGTAGTTTTATTATAAAAACAACTATTTATTATTTTCCACTTAAAAAAACACATTTATGAGATAAAATAAAATAAGCACATATTTATACCATCAAATCAAATAAATAATCTCATAACTCATTTAATAATTTTTTTTCACATAAATAAATTTAATTATATCTTGTTATTTATTTCATTCAAGTTAAACTTAAAGCATGGCAAAAATAGATCTTACATAAGAGGTTGATGTAGTGTTTGATATGTGGGATTGTCATAAAAGGTCTAACAAAATGAAATGACAAGATAACAAATTCTCTTGAAAATGAAATGGTGAGTTTCGACAACCAAAGAGTGTAAGATGCAATTTAGATGTGAAGTTGACACATTGACGAACGTGGATGCTTGATATGATATGATAATAAAGTATTGTTGAAAAAAACTTGTATTTTTATTTTTTATTTTTTCTTTTATTTTCTCTTTTTTTACCCAATGAAAGATTCTTTGAATTGATTATGAAATATTATTTATGCAAATTTTTCATTTTATATGATGCACATATTTAGTCTTATAGTTTAAATATTAATATTTTTATTACAAACTTTTTATTTTTATGTTTGTACATAAAACTTTTATTTTTTTTTAACTAATGTAAATTTTATTACGAATTTATATTTTTATGTATGTACATAAATCTTATAACACGTATTTATCCATTAGTAAAAAGAAAAAAGATTTCTCGTAAATTTCAATTTGTTTTAAATTTTGTTCCAATTTTTTTTCTTTCAAAATCATAATCACTTATTTACATTCTAAAATTGCCCTTACTACTTCTTTCAATCATAAAACTATTATTGCATGTTTAAAGATACTAATAATATATTAGATAGAAAGAAAAAAATTAACAATATATATATATATATATATATATATTGCAAAGGTATATGTCATGACTAGGACCATTCCACTTTGTCATGACACTTTAATGCACTATCTCAACTCTAATTTTTACACGTAAATTTTTCATTATGTATGAAAAGAAAAATCCACACACATTTTTATAATAAAAATATAAAATAAATTAAACTTTTTTTTAAAAATTAAAATTACCTAATTTATAGGATTGATACAATGATGTATGATCCTGCGACGCTTATTGGTAAAAAAATAATTTATTTAAAAGAATTTGTGTTTAATTTTTTTCATATACAAAATTTTTTTGAATCAATGACAATCACATGTCGCATGCAAGATTTGTCTCTAACCTAATGAATTAAAAAATACTTGTAATCTTTGACCTAGAATAAAAAAATTAAAATTAACTGATGCACTTTAACTTTTGAAAAAATTTGATGAAAAAACTTCTATAAAAGTTAAATACATAAATAAATTTTAACTTATGAAATAAATTCAATTCAATTTATCTTATTATTTTCTTTTCTTATAAATTCTTATGAAAAATTTTATCCAATAAGTGCCCTTGTTCCCAACAATTGTCGACCCTTGTAGAAACAGAACAGTGATCTCAGATTCCAGAAGCCAACTAGATTTATTTAAATGCTTCCAATTACTCTAGTCCCCCGCTGTACGATGTTTAATAAATGTTGCATTTGGTAGAAACGCAGCACCAGGAATTAAAATGATCAGTTACAGAACCAGAAAGTAATAGTCAATACTAACTGCATTGGTAGGCAGAAAGTACAGCAATTCAACCTATCACTGAATCCATTTTTGTTTGGTCCACTTCAAAATATCAGGTCACATTACAAAAACAAGCACAAAAGTTACAATAACGAGTTGTTTGGCTTCCAGATGCTTGGTCTTGTTTGGATCTTATCCTCTTGCTCCACCAGGAAAAATAACAGCCAGTGTTTAAAGGAAAATGCAATTTTGGCAAATAAATTTTAACGGTGGATTTGAAGTTATGGAGCAAAGATTACATACAACGAGTGAAATAGGTTTGCCCCACATACCCACCAGCCATAGCCCTCTTCACATTAGACTCAAACAACTTCGCGTTCTCTTTCAAGACTGCAGCAGCTTCATGATTCAGCGGATCCTCATAATTTGGTTCCTGCACAACAATTTAGAGATTATAATCTAAATTCCAAAGATAATATCCAAAAATGGCTAAAACCATAGTCATACCGTGAAGAGATGATACAATCCGTAGATGACAGTGTTTATATTGAGGACAGGTTTCCAGTCTTCTCGTAGGATGTTGAGGCAAACATTTCCTTCCAAGTCTATATTTGGATGGTAGACCTACATATATGATATGACAAATTAATTTATGACTTTGAAACACACAACAAAACCACAAATATGACACAAGCAAAATTAAACACGTATGATGTACATAAATAAAGCACGAGTTAATCATACCAAAGAAAACCAAGATCTCCTAGTTCCTACCTTTGTCTTGCACTTAACCTTTGGTGCCTCGTGTGGATAGATGGGAAATACTTGGAAGGTAAACAAAAATGTGCCACCTCTGTGACAACAAACAAAAGATAGTGGAGATAAGGAAGTAATCTGTTTATTTTCCCTTTACTTTTTGGGGGTGGAGAATGGGGATGTAAACACAACCAACCAGATTATACATTTTTATTAAGCATTTAAAAAAAAAAAAAAAAAAAAAAAGCATGAGACCTCAAGGACATGGGTAGTAGGGACATCCAATTCTTCAAATTAAACATAAAAGAGACGGGCAGAAAATTTGGAAAGCTCCATACATGTAATATCCTTCATCAGGTCGGATTGAAACTTCAAAGTTCATCAGGTCATCTTTGCCGTTGGGAAATTGTATGGTACAAGATTTTGGTAGATTCAACTCACTTATGTCTGCAAGAAGTGACACTCCAATCAATGTAACCAAAATCTTGTATCACAGAATAAGATGGCAGAAACTACAGCCTGAAGTAATGTCAAAACAAGAACAATAAAAGTCTTATCACACTAGGTGAAGTCTACTACATGGATTATACATTATCATTCAGTTCAGTTATTGACCAAATCTTAAGATGTTATTTACCATGAAATCCCTCTTAACACCTTCCAATGTACATTTTGATCTCCCTCTCGCCCTTTTTTGAGGACTAAAAACTATACAACCTACTCACCTCACTGGTGCTTCCAGTGTGGTCTTTTTTGTATTACAAAAAGGAAATAAACAATATCATATTTCTACTACTGAACACGTTACTCATTTTAAGATATATAGCAGTTTACAACTTCACATCACCACACATCACAGGAGAGAACATAAATATTAGTATGTTAAGACAGCAAATAGCCATATTAAATTCTTGTTTATAACATGCAGAAAAGAAATAAGACTCCTAGAAAAATCAATAATAAATTCAAAACAGAAACCTTCCATGAATAGAGGGAAAAGACATAATCATTGTAGAACAGAATAAACAATCACTAAATGATTTCTTCCCCAGTTAATTCACTTAAAATCTAAACTTCACTGTACTCCAAGCATGACAGATACCATAAACTGAAGAAATTAAGATGAGAAACTAATGTAGTGTGAATTAGAAGCAGGTCCTTTTGATACACAGTTTATCATCAGTTCTTCTAACCCCAATCTTAATGAACCTTACATTTATCAGTTGTTCACTCATTCCTAAATCTGAAACTAAACACCCAACAGAACTTATTAGTCCTTTCAAGGATAAAATATCAATTTTAAGACCAAAGGCCTCAGCATGACACTTGACAGACTACATCTTGCAAAAGCTATGGTAATCCACAATCCTGAGTGTGGAAAAAAGTACAAAAAAACATGCCCCTTTTCATATACAGCAAGAAAGTGGAGGCTGGCAATCCACTATGGATGCTACAGTGCTACGGGCATGAAATCAAAAGATGTTGACATCTTGTGAATACTCGAGTCACTTATACTTTCATCCATTAAAGGCCTCTAGTACCATTTCCCTCAAAAGTTGGTGCAATTCTTACTTGAGAACTAACGGCATTATACAAAACTGACAATGCATATACCAGACTCTTACAACCAAAAATTAAGGTTCTTATACTGCACAATGCCTAAACACATAATAAAAGCACTGACATAAAGAAAGCAAATTAACCAATAATGTAGGTTCTAACTCCCTAAGCCAAAAGCACCAAGAATGTGGATAGCAACTCATCATCTGAAACAAACTTCAGATATCACAAAATGCTTCAAAATATGTAATATGCACTGTGCTCCCTTCAAAAACCAATAACCTTTCTCTTGAGTCCAAAGTTTTGAAGCAATACAAAACAAAACACTTAAGACAAAAAAAATCTGCATATTATTGATTTTATTTTATCTCATATAATTAACAAAATATCACTTGTAATGAAAAGTCCTAGAGCAGAAAATATTAACTTCCTCATTTCCTACAATCAAATAAATCAATTACGACTCAACATAAATCAACAAACACCTTTTCTCGCATCCTCCCTCATGCCCCAAGCCCCCACAAAACTCTTTGGACACATCAAATTTTTGCAGCTCATATCTGATCAAATTGATGTGATTATTTAAAGCTTAGTGCCACACAAGTTTTAAACATTGCAAAACAGAAAAATCATAAAGGTTAGAAACCTTTGTGAAGACGCAACTCCCCGGCTGATTGCTTCTTAATAGGTGGTCCTCCACTTGCATTCTCTGCTTGTTCTCTCTGCTTCTCCTTCACTTTAAAAAGTTTAATCATCGTCCTGCAACAGTTACATCAACGCACAACATTCATTTATCAGGGTCCGGCAAATTACCAAAAAAACCAATAAAAATTACAACTTTATTCCAAAAAGCAGATCAGAATATTCAATCGTGTCACAAAATAAAAAGGGGAGTGGGGCATAGATCGAAATTTAAGCACTTAAGCCCAATATTTAGTCATTCCAGCGATGATAAAACTACACGCCTCGTTTTCAATCAAAAGGAATTACGAAAATGAAGGAGCGTGCAAGTATAAAAGCGATGGTAGGGAGAAGGAAAGGGAAATCTGAGGCAAAGGAAAAAGGGATCAGCAAATCACGATAAAAATAAAAAGCAAAAGCGGAAGGTTGATTAGAATTGAAAGGAACCTGTTTGAGAAAAGTGCAGAGACCGAGAAGAGAAGAGAAGAGAAGAGAACGCAGAATGAAAAAATTTTCAGGGGTTTAGCTCAACTTTGCCATCAAAAGCCTTTCATTATTTGGATAGATTTTTTGGCTGACGTCACCAACATGGTGCATTGTATTTTTACATCTTCTATCTAATATCTCTCCGATTTTTTTACAGAAAAAGACAGCATATGCAATAATAGTGTAATTTAAGATTATTTTTACACGTATAATAAATTTGTTAATTTTTATAATAAATAATTTTTAAAAAATATATTGAATTCAAATTTTAAAATAATTTATAAAAATATGAT
>JAMLFT010006117.1:0-16528 GCA_026544285.1 Pachyrhizus erosus
TATCTAACTATTCTACTCAATTTCTTTCTTCTTAATTTATAATTCCTTCTTTCCATATCATCTCTTGAGAAATATTTTTCATAAAATTTAAAATTCTAAACTTTAATTAAATTAAACTAAAATATTTTAATAATGAAGGATAAATTTATAACTTAAAACTATTTTTTTAAATATAATTTAATTTTTTTAAAAACTGGATGTTACATAAACTACTATATTTACTGATTGAATGATGAATCTGATTTTGAAAATATTAAATCAAATTAAACATAATTGTCACATATTAAGAAAAAGTATTTTAACAAGAAAAAAATTAAGACCAATATTAGAATTGATGAGATTAGATATCATCAATTATATAACACATTGATTTTGTATTTCTTTCCTCAAGTTTTTATAATATGATAAAAAAAGTTATGAAGTTTAAAATAGATTTAATTATATTTTTCTTCTAAATTCTCACAATATTACAAATTTTGTCTTAATTTTTTTCATGATTTTTGACCTTCAATTTATAAAACACCACTACGAATTTTGTCTTTAAGTAAAAAATAAGTCATAATTAGATATTTTATAGTAATTTTTTCTTTAAATCGCCACAATACAATTTGTGATAATTTTTTTTTATGTGAGGCCAAAATTTATAATATTTTGTAAGTTGGGGGATAGAAATTGTGGAAAAGAATTTAAAATAAAATTTGAGACATTGTGAAATAGAAAATAGAATTAAGTCTTGAAAATAATAAAGGGTTATGCTCCATATTTTTGTTAATAAAATAATATCTGTTTTTCCTTTTCTTTTTGTTTTTGAACCAACACTAAAGAAGGAAATTAATGCTCGATCTAATTGAATAAATTTCTTAACAAACAGATGATAAAATGAATCAAATGTCTCTAATTACTTATAATAATTTAATGCATGTTTAATTTTTTTTTAGAAACCCATTTATTTAACTTTTTTAAAATTAAAGTGTATAACTTGACATAAATTTATAAAGAAAAGTTTAATATACTTTACTTATTTTATTTAAAGAGAGGGTAAATCCTAGTATAGTGGTAAAGTAACACTTTATCTAAGGTTTGAATTCCAAAACAGCCTCTCTGCATATGCAAGTGGGGTATGTTATTCTTTTTATGTCTTCACTCATAACTGTTCTGCAGAAATTTATCTAAGGTTGGCCTAAATCCTTTTAATGATTCCAAGTGGAAGATGATACAATATTTATGTACAAAGTGGTTCACTTGTTCTCTAGATCAACAAATCATATAAACTTTGCTTCAGCCTTCATGGTACTAAGCACCATTAATAACTAGCATATACATATACATATTAAATACATATACATATTAAACTCAACAGAAAGATTGGAGCACCTGTTCTTTCAGCCACATAACAGTTGAGGTTCAAAGAAGAGATCTCAGTTTGAGAGTTGAGTAGGAAAGGAAGGATCACAAGAACGAGCACTCCATAAAGAACTAAGAGTGCGAAGACGATGAAAGTATTCTCCCATTGCCAGCAAGCCTTGAGCAGCTTGCCCAGTTGTCAGGATCCGAGACATGTGTATCAGAGTTTGTTGCCTAAGGTGATCTGCCTGTGGAGAAGGGAATAAATTCAAGTTATTGGTTTTAGCACAAAAATAACATATTAGCATTGTTGCATGCTTTAGCAAACAGCCATGCAGAAGCATTACAAGTCTACCAATGGATAAGGATCGTATAGAAGTTCCATCTTATACACCAGAACTTCAGTATTCTAATCTTTGGCTCTTCTTATTTGAATGGCTTAAATACATTTTTGTCTGCTATTATTGTCATTTGTCAATTTGGTCTCTTCATTTATTTTTCGTGAATTTGATTCTCTACTATTTTAACTTATAATTTTAATTTATCCATTAACTTAACATCTAATATTTATTGTGACACTCTACTATACATCTATGTTAGTACATCCATATTAATTATATTGTAACATCACATTTTCATTAAATATTAGATGTAAGTTAATAGATGAACAAAAATTATATAATTAAAATAATAAAAATTATATTTGTAACTTTTACACCTACGGGCAATAAATTATTGACTATTAATTCTTTTATAAACAAAAGGATCACGTATATTAACAAAAACATTCAATATATAACTTTTCCATTTAAGGTAAAAAAATCTCATAAAATTTACTTTAACTCTTAATTAGTTAGGCCAACTTATATAGACAAACGCAGTCAATGCGACAACAATTGCCATAATGGTTAATAAGAAAAACTTTTGACATATCGATCAAAATCGATGTTGCGAACCGTTTTTTGAAACCATGCTTGCTATTTTCAAAAGGCTTTTATGGACTGTAGACTACACAGAATGTCACAAGTTTCCCATAATGTGAATAACAACAAAATCTAAACAGGTCAAAATTTGATGTTACATTACCTGGTTTACAAAACCTTCTAGTGCTTCACCTTTGTCCATGGCAGCAGCCATCTCAAACCCGTAGTGTCCTACAACCAAGGGATTTGATGGTATGTTGTGGACCAGACTCTGCTGGAGTTTGTCCAATCCTAGTGAAAGAGCATCTTCAGCTTGTTGTGATGAAAGCCGGAGGTTGTTAATGCTAACAATTTGTTGATCAGTCAAAGTCTCAAACTGTGGTACAATGATCTGAAAGGAAAGGGCAAGTAATTTTCACACGGTTATTGAGGTTTTCAAGTAGTGGCATAAGGCTTTTATTATTGTTGTATTGAGGTTTTCACAGTATGATGTCTTACAAGATGCAAAAATGTATTATGAAAATTGAGAAATAGTAACATCCAGAAGAAAAGATATTTATTTAGTACCAGAATTCAGAACATCAGATAGAAAGATATTTTGTTCTCAATAGCAACTAGATCATATCAAAAGTTTCGAATAACTCTAGTTATGCATAGAATCTGACATTCTTTTTTGGCTTCCAAAACACTCTAATATGACTGAAATCTACACAACTTCAAATTCACTCTTCTATTTAGTAGATATACCACACAATTATGGGTGGATGATTGTTTTCTATTATTTCAAGATCTTAAGAAAACCACTACTAAAGAATTATTAAGAATTTAACAAATAAAACAGTTTCAAAATACTTGCTTTTGCAACATGAGAAAACAAGAAAGATAATATGGAACTCCTATTTTGCAAAAACAATGAACAAAAAGAAAATATTAATCAGATAATGGTATATGGATGTACATTTAGAAGCTGTGATGGACGGGATCCTCCAATCCAAAGAAAAAGGCGTTCCACTGATGCTTTCCATGCACCAGAGATTAAATAGAAGACATCAGCCTTTGCAGCTTCTGCTTTCATTCTGAAAAGATTAGAGTAGTGGCTCATGCAACTCTCAACAAGTAGATGAAGCTGCATATCAGATGCATGAGTTTGTAATGCATTTCTCAGTTCTTGATTCTGTCTATCTTGCTCTTCAATCCATTGTCCATATTCAAGTTCAAACATAGTTATCCCTGCTTCACAAAGAAGGACTATATTAAATAATGCCACATGCTATAAGCTTAATGCTTCATACACCGACAAAAAGTAATTAAGTAATCACAGAATAAATGACATTTGATAATTCTATTAAAAAAGGTGTGATAACATTATAATATTCATATCATGAAAGCAACTTGCAGTTGCAGTTCAACATGAAATACTTGATTTTCTCATATTTGGATCCTGAGAAGAACGGTTGGTAGAATGCAACAAAATATTAATTGCAATATGCTAATTTTGGATACTGTAAGTGTCTACTAAGCAGTTTAAGAAATAAGGTTGCTAACAATGTGTTAAATAGAAATGTAACATACATAACCAAACAGATTATGTCACTTAAAGAAGATGAAACCTTGGGTGTCATGTGAGAGGTTGAGGTCACGGTTGAGACTCTAAAAAACAACAAAGAATTTATGAAGGGTAATTAACCAAAAGAGGAAACCAAATCAAGGAACACATCCAAAGGGCAATAATTTCACACTTCACTTAACCTTTATGCACATGACAACAATTTGACTTCAGGGAAAAGGATATTGAGAACTTATTTTACAAAAATGTGAAATTCAAGAATAAGCATAATCCCATAAGAGGGCAGGGCCATATTTGAGGCAATGGATGAGGCATACATAAATCTGGGGCAAGATCAGTTCACACCCTTTTACCAGCAAAATCTTTAGAGATCTTCCCCGAACATGTGATTCAGGAAAAAACAACAAGAATTGGTTTTATAGAACTAAACTTCTTCAACTGGAGGTTGAAAACTTTACTCAAGCAACCTTGACTTGAAGTAAAACAGATAAAAATGCTCATTGAGTTGAAGCCAGTGGTAAAAATTTTCACTGAGTTGAAGCAAATCTATATATGATGCAGGCAGCAAAATGAACAGTAGAGGAATACTAAGCATAATCACATAAATATCTGATAAAAATATCCTTACATGAAACAACAGAGGTAGGAATTTAATCTAATACAGACTCATAAACATAAACCATAAGTCAAACTGCAAGTGCATCTAAAAGCACAAGAAGAAAACAGTACACAAATAACTAGGAAAAGAACATTTTGAGGAAGCTTAAAACTGAAATTATGAATCACAAACCTGGGTTAATTGTTCCGGATGATCCCATATAACTGACATCTAGTGCACTGCGTATGTATAGACCCTGCAAGTAGACATTTTAGCATGTGCTTAAACACAATATATTTAAATAAAAGTCTTAAATAAAGATGATAATCTTTTTGGTCAGGATCACCTGCTTTCTTGCTTTCTCAATCTCCAACTCCAATTGCATGAGCTTCACACGGCTTGTTTCTAATTGTTGAACATATGCCTACGAATTACATAAGTAAGAATCAGATTATAAACACTTGCTAACTTCCTATAAATTCAGGTTTTATAACCTTCTTCCGCAGCCGGCACTTTCGAGCAGCCTCACGATTTTGAGCTTGACGCCTTATCGCCTACACATTAATATTCATTAACTACAATGTCAGAGACTCAAATAAAAAACATTCATGTTTGATACCAGATCTTCAAAGCATTAATTTTGGATTCTTTTTTTTTTTAGTAAACTTTTCATACTCATAGGTTAGGAATCAAACTTCTGATCATATGCTTAAGTGACAAAATTATTTATCAATTATGTCATATGTCAGTAATTTTAGTTTCTTATTAACATATAAATGTGTGAAAGAAACCAATATGTACCCTTCCAAGTTAGCTACAATGATTAAAGTGAAGCATGGGAAATATGACGAGGAAATACACAAAAGAAATATATATAGTGATGAAATTTTATCACCTTACTATTAGCTTTGCCATTAGTTTCTTGATCATCTCCTGAAGGTTCCCTTGATTCATGTGGAGTACATTCAGACTGGACAAATAAAATTCAAAAGACTGTTGTAAACTATTTCTTCTATAAAACAATGCTAATTTACTAATACTAACAAAGGAGTACATTCTTACCTTGTTCTGTATGCTAGGCTTCATCATTAACATTGGAGAAGCAATTGAGTTCAAGCTTCCATCAATTTTAAAGCTGTCCCCCCACATGTTCACTTGATGGAATGGATCATATATACCCATCCCTTTTGCGAGGACTAGTTGAGTTGACGAAGAGTTCATATACTATAAACCATGCGAAAAGAAAATTCACATCTCAAATGGGAGATTTAATGCAATGTTGACAAGATAAAACGGGAAAATTTAGACTTGGTCTCCTATATAACATGCGATTGATTGGAAAACTGGAAGCTGGGTTTGTTGCTGGAAATTGAACGAAATCTCAACATCAGAAACAGCAAGACGGAGAAGTTTGCACATGATTAATGTTCTATTATCTCTAGGATTGTCCAAAGGAAATAACTATTTTCTAAACAATCCTGATGAAAAAAATAAAAAAACAAAAAACTTATGTTTGATGTCACTTATAAGCAAAATTTAACATGATATACAAACTTCAATCAAAAGGCAGAAGCTGATTTATTATGTCTCCAATAACTCAGAAGCTTGATTACTCCTCACGCAACCCTCTCTCCCCTATCCCAAAAAGAAATTGCAAAACAGAAAGAAAGGACTTATTGAATAATAGTATCAGCAGTTCTATCCTATAATTGTCACACAGAAGAAAGCCAATATAAACCACAACTTTCAAGTTAGGTAAGTTCAAATGGGAACCGAACCTGGAAAATAAAAACACAGCTGAGAACAGAAAGCCAAAGTGTAGGTAGCTAGCTAGCTTAAAAGAATCTGCAACAATGAATATTACTATTAGTCCATGACAGACCCATATGAAATGAATCCCCAAGAAATTTTATATATACATACTACCATTGTTTTCCTGTATGCCAACAAACTATGAAAAGCAACGCACTAACGGAAGAAAACAGATGAAAATTTGATTCTAAAATAAACAAAACATAGTTTTCTAAGTATAACACAACTTAATTTTTTCTACAGGGTTTAAGAAACTCTACTTTGATGTGCCAACTTGCTAATGTAAAGTTGTTATCTTTCCACTCTAAGAGAAACGCTAGGGGTATAGGAAAACTCTGCAGTGCATTAAAATCAAAAGGAAAAAACAGAGAAGAAACTACCAAGTTCACAGCTTTTCTTATTCAGTGGGATAGTGGTCTTTGAGACTTTGACTAACATGAGTTGTGAAGATATTACTTCTACTTTCAAGCTTTATACCATAAATAAATTATTTTCTGAAGCATACAGCATTAAGGTCCTACTCAGAATCGAATTAATAATATGTTTGGAAGAGAAGAAAAAAAATAGAAAGAAAAAAATACAGATAATAATATATTATTTTTTATTTCATTGAAGAGAAAATGAAAAGAAAAAAATGAATTTTAGAAATAAAAAATTATTTATTGGTCTTATCAATTTTTTTTATCCATTCAAATTGTAAGACTTTCTCATTCCTCCATTTTCTTTTCTCTTTACCAATCCTATGATGAAGTACCTCACTTCATAAAATTAACTCATTTTAAGTCAAGGACGAATCTGTCCATTCACGATCACTTCAAAATATTTTCTCGCTATATTGGAGGACTCAAACTTAAACGTGTGTGATCGGGTCTCCTTCCCATTCCACATACTATAGTTTTGCACACTTTATTTTTAATATTAAAGGAATAATTATTAATTACTATTTATATAAACAACGTTAATTCATTGAGAATATGCCATTTATCATTAATAAACAGCAATTAAATTAAATCTACGACAACTAACAATGGTACTCACTAGAAAATAAATTAAAAAATAGAAATTGAGCTCTTCCCACACACACACACAAGTACAGAGAATCCAAACAATGAATGATGTATATGATCAAATGCTATTGAGGACCTTATCATGTTAGGTTATGAAAGGAAAGTTGCTGATTAATTTGTTAAACTAAAGTGACACCAATGCACCTTACAACTCAACTTTGATAATAAAATCAAAGTAGAATTAGTAGTCATGTTGATCATACCCATTCCAAATGATCAACCCGTAGATTCGCCCTACGTTGTCCCTTTCCACCTCACATGGAAAAGGTATATTGTGCTTCACAAACGACATCCGAAAATGCTTTTTGTAAAGAAGATAAGAGATTTACTTAAAGTAAACAGGTTGCTCCTTTATTTCATTCTTTTCCTACCTCTTTTTCATCACAAAAAAGGTGTTACAGTGAACTCAACTTAATCAATAATTTCCCTTAGCCTCAATCGTGACATCAAGCTCGTATCTCATCTGCATTTCATGTGAATTTAAATATCTGTACCAGACAATCCCTTAATCTGCTGCCACTAAGTGCTGCATATATCCATAGACAATCACAAAAAAGAACCAAAGTTTTGAAGGTTGTGATCCTGAATCTTAATGCTAGCCATCAATGTAGTCTTTATTTTATTTTATTTTTGCACCTTGCTACAAATAAAGCCATTTCTATATAGTAAATGATATTATATTCTACAGGAATAAGATACTCAGAAGTGATATTTTTGAAAATTTATTATATCCGTGTTTGATTTATCGTATCATTTAAGAACTTATTTCAAGGATGTGTGATTATAAGAAAAGGGTAGTCCTATGTTTTTTTTTTCTTCACTAATAGTTTAATTAGCCACCCACTCTCCAATCTTATTCAATCATTCTCATGGAAATAAACTATATATCCACCTTTCTTAATGAGATTGAATTGTTGAGGATAATTCAAAACATGTGAGAATAATTTTTAGATGGAAATAATCTTACAAAATTTTAAACAAACATAAAAATGTTATATTGAGAAATTTAAATTGTTATATGATGTCTATAAATACAATAACCTTTCATCCACTCTCATTAATTTTAATTCTTACCCTCCCTCGTGTACTTTCTCCGAAATATTAATTAAAACACATTTTTTGAGCGACCACGATGCTTCATATATAAATCATCATCCTCCATGTTTCCAACGATGCAATTAGATTTAAAAATTTTCTAGGAATATGTTATAACTTTTTTTTCTTCTTCCAAATAAGCCTTTTATAAAATATAAATGATGTCTCAGTCGGCCTCTCTCCCACCTTACGTTTCTTATATATTTTAAACTATATTCATACCTTATCTTATTAAACAAGTTTTCCTTGAAATATTGAAATAAAAAAATTGGTGATTGATTCATATTAAGGTGTCCGTATTTGATCCACTCTTGTTTGTGAACTTCCTAGGCTAACCCTAAATGGCACATATAATTAATATTGTATTATGAGTACCACTTAAGACATGGAAGGTCGGATTACGTCAAATTTGCTTTTTGAAAAGAAAAAGTTAAAAGTAAATTAAGACACAACTACTTTGCCAAGTGGTGCCGCATGATACCTGGTCATTTGCTAATTAATGCTATTGCTAAGCCTTTTTTGCATACCCCACTTACAAGAATTTCTCCACTATAAGAAGGTGATCTGGCTTCTTAGTTGTTGCAAGTGGGTTACAGTAATTTTATTAGTACTAAATAATTCTTTGTGTTGGAGATAAAACAATATTTATATTATTCATACTTTTTTTACATTATTTTTTTTTATAATTCACGTTTTTTTTTGTCTCTTTATTTCATTATTTATCTCATTATATATCTTTATTTATTCTCTTTTTATATTTTTTATATTGTAAAAAATATGTATAGATTTAAAATATAATTAATAATTTATATATTTATTTACAGAAAAATTTAAATGCTCTGTTTGGATTAGAAATAAAATTAATAATTAATAATTAAAAATAAGAAGAATTGAAATAAAATAAAAATAAAGCAAAAAGACCAAAAATGTGTTATTTAAATAGATAAAAATAAGAAGAAAAAAAAGAAAAAAAAATTCTCTTTAATTGTTTGAATAAGTATAAATAAATAAATTATAAAAAATATTTTTTATTGATTAAAAAATAAAATTTAACTAAAATAAATTTATACTTGTTACTATATTATTTTCTAAACATAAAATTATTTATTATTTTTATATATAATATTTTTTAAAAAAGTAAAACAATAAAAAAAGAGATATTACATTTTTTTTCGTCCTAATTCCATGTCTCATTATTAAGGAAATGATTATATACGTTAGATCTACGACATCATTTTATTTACTTCCTAATTTTCTTTTAAAACGTATCAACAAAAGTATGTGACTTAAACTTTATATTGTTCATTGTATCACATATTTTTATTTTTTCTGTTTTTATGTCTCTATTTTATATTGTAAGAAAAGTTATATAAATTTAAAATACAAATAATTTCTCAAAGCAAAACGATTAACAAGTTAACAAGGCTTGATGTGCGTACATGATAAAGTTCGTGGTACTTTTTTTTTTTTCGATTAAAAAGGGTTCGTTGTACTTGTATTTTAGAACTTGTAACGAATAATGATGATTGAATCCAGAATCTTTTATTATATTTGAACTCTACGCAAGTACGCTAATTTAGGTATACAAAGGTCTTTTTGTGTAGATTCATGATAGATAATGTTTGTCTCACAGCTCAAACGATGTGAAACGGATATAAGGAAAAATAGAAAAAAAAATAGAAAGCAAAAATTAAAAATAAGAAAATAAAAATATAAGTAATTGATATAATGAAAATGAAAAGATAAAATAACTGTAAATTTCTTTTTTAAGAAAATTAAAGTCCTTCCAAAATAATTATAAGTTTCAGATATTTTACCATGCTTCAAACGAAAGTTTGGCAATTATTGATGAAAAAAATAATGTTTAATATTTCAACACATACAAAAATCTAACATTCTCCCACTTTGTTTGTACGATGACTTGAAAATTCAACACTAATCCATAAATACATACCATACATTTAAATTATTAACTCACCATTCTTAATTGGATTAATGATTGAATCATGGTGATTGCAAATTATTCAACAACCTAGTTCCCTTTAAGTATTACAAAATTATCCATCTCAACAAATTAACTCTAATCAAGACTTTAATATGTGTCTTTACGATTGTTTAAAAAGCTCATCTTATCATTACAATAAAACAATAATGTATATTATAAAATGTAACTAACAAAATAAACAAACGAATATGATAATTGTTATTGGATTTATTACTGTTTCGATTGGGTCTTGGTAAGAATCGACTTAGAAGACCTAACCAGAACATTCAAGAGAAAAACAAAAACATGTATCCATCAGTCAACACCTGCTTATAAACTTTTCAAGAAATGAGTTGAACTTTCCATCACATTTTAAGGGAAGCGACAACCCTCTAGCTCTATGCATAATTGGTTGGCAAGTAACATAATAGTAGGAAACTCTGTCTACTTAGGGTCATTTGTCGCAACGTTTGACAGGAAACCGTTAGAATGGAAGTGTTTTTTCAATGACATCACAATGATTCCTGCATGCCTATTGGTGGATGGAGGTTGCCATGCTTCGTGTCCTTATTTGCAAGTTTTTTGCACATTTAATGCTCCATGCCTAAAAGGTCGCAGATGACTATCATGTGTGTGTGTCAATCATTATGACAACTCAGATGCTAAGGTCACACACTTGCTTCAGTGTTTATAAATAGTGGTGGACACCATGTGGTCCTTGCACACCCCACCCAAGACCTTTTCTCTCTTTCATTTTCTTCATTGCTTTCGACGGGTTCTGCAATAGGATGATTTTTGGCGAGATTTATACGATGGTGCCATTGTAAAAAAGTCGTAGGAAGTTCACTAGATTTTGGGTTTGTACTTCCTAATTCAAAGAAGGTACTCCTTCTGGACTACCTTTCTTGCCTTTTCTTTTGTACTCTTCCATTCTTTAACATTTAGTCATCCCTTACCTTCTAGCTGAACAAAATGGAGATAGACTACTTGGTTATTTACATGTGGGAAAAACTCGAGGTTTTGCGGGAGATGTTAATATATAACAATTGGTCATCGGTTGCCAAGTTAAAAGATGTATAAGTGTTCACCATGGATGGAGTAGATGAAAACATGATTGCAAAACTATGTTTAAGCAGGGGGTTAGTGTGCATTGGTTAGTAAGGAAACAAGGAGTCATTTTCCTTCTTTTATGAAACAATATTTAGTAAGCTAGGTGTATGGTTTTCCCTCTCCATTTTAGAAAAAAAGGATTTTATTGACTCTAAGTGTTGTTGCAACACAATTACACCTCAATAGTTGGGCCTTTATATGGGGGTTCAAAATTTTGTGTAAGGTTCTTGACATAGTACCTATCATAGGTAAATTCTTTTACATTTTTTAGTTCACTGATACAAAAAATACGTCCAAGGTATATGTGAATGGTGTAGGGGGTCGTGGGATCTTAACCCTATACACTACATCATACAAAGGTTTTAAAAATAAATTTATCCGAGTACGCGTCCCAATACATAGTTCAGGATTATTTAAGGGATTCCCCCTTTACTAGACGAGCAACCCATAAAATTATGGCACACTTGAATTGGAGGATCTATATGATGTTGACCGACAAGATATGGAAATCATTAAGCAACTAACCTAATTCACTAGCATGTTTAAGACAGCTAAAATTATAGAGTTGAAACATCGGAGCGTGGACTTGAAAAAATATATTGGTATAGGTTTGGTTATATCACAACCCTTCTATTTAATGTTTCATTATCATAGTTGAAAACAACTGTATAAATATTAACCATTTTTGTTTTTGTAGAAAAAATTGTGAACAACGTATGCCTCTCTCCATGTGTGAAACGACTCGTTTTTTGCAATAGAAGCAAAGGAAAGAGCAAGTAGCGATGGTGGCGGCGAATGTAGGTGAGGATGATCCAATGCCTATAATGGTGGTGCTTGAAGCATAGATCGCAAGTAACCACAAAAGGCAACATGTTCCTCAACACCAAGAGACAAGTGAAGTTGATTTTACCTAACCTCATGTGGACCTTCATGTTGCTAGTTCATCAAAGTCACTAGAATCTACCCATAACAAGGATATGGGGGACAATTGGAATCCCGAAGACCTAGGTCATGAGAAAGGTTAAGGGAATTCATTTTAAGATCAATCATTTTCCCATTTTGTCTACATCCATGCTCATAACATCATGGATAACGACCACAAAAGGCTTGGAAGTCTAAGCCTCATTAGTGTAGTGAAGGGCATCGAAGCAAGAGCCAACCAATTGATTATCCTTGTGGTCATGAAAAATCGTGTAAGGGACACATTGAAAGAAAAAAGGCAAGCCAAAAAGGCTAAAATGTCGTTGACCGCTAAGGTGGAACGACTAAAACAAGATATTGTTGATTATGTTGTTGGGAAAGCCTTAATTAAGCAAATGAAGGTCAAATTGAGCAAGAACAAGAAAATGTTAGAGGAATAGAAGAAACAATTGCTAGCCGACTATGAGGCAATAAAGAAAAAGAAAACCGAAATAGTCGAACAAGTCATCACGCTAACTGTGCAAGTTGCTTCTGCAAGTATTGAAATTAATAAGCTGAAATCCAAATTGACTACAACCAATATATAGGTAGCACAGCAATTTGTAGCTATTTTGATGTAGCAATTGAACAAGCAAAGATTATTGTCCCTGATCAAGATTTCAACGTCATTGGACCTTTTAGAGAGAAGTTGTAAATGGAGAAATCGTTAAAGTGGTAGAATGATGTAAGGGTCCATAAGCTTAGAATTTTGGTTTCCAAATATTTTGTTTTGTTTTGTTGTCGATGGACTTATCTAGTTATGGCTTCAATCTTATGTTTAACTTGCCCAAAGTTTAGGTATTATGTTTAACTTAGTTTTCTTTGAATGTTAGTATTTCATGTTTAATTTGAATGCATTATACGAATTCCAATGGTTAGCATCCTAAAACTTATTATTCTTAAGCCATAAAAAAGATTATTCATTGAACACTTGATTGTTTAAGTAATTCCTTGCAAAGCTTGGCTTCAAAAGCTTGCTAAATCGTGAATCCTGAACAGTATTATGTGGGTGTAAACATATAATCATTGGTTTAACTAAAAATGCTCATCAAAATTACGAATTTTGAAAGTTATCCATGGCTATAAACACTTAATCGTTTGTAACTTAAACTCACATTTGTAAAAATCACAAATTCCAAACAATACTATTAGTTGTAAATACATAATTCTTTAGCTTAAGCTCAAACACTCGTTCAGTCACAAATTTAAAACAATATTAGTAATTCTAAACACTCTAAGATTTATATAAATTAAATACAAACTATCATTTAATCATGACTTTTGAGTGATATTCGATATGCTATAGTTTTTATTATTTGTATTTTTATTAAATATAAATTAAATACAAACTATCATTTAATCATAGTTGTAAAAATTATTTATTTATGAAAAGATAACATTTTCTCAATGGTTTTTGATTTTTAACTCACAATTGGAGATGTTTTAAGTTGCATATTCAATTCATTAATCATGTTAAGGTAGACCATATATACTTGAGTGTATCATGATCAACATTAATTGTGTTGAGGTCGATAATGTAAACTTGAGTGTATCATGGTTGACAATAATTGTGTCAAAGTCATTTTAAGATAATTAAGAACTATAGAAGATCAAATATTATTCATCATTTTAAATGAATTGTCAAATTCTAATTTAGCAAACATCCAATCCCTTAAGACTGATCAACTACAAAAACACTATCTAAGAAAACAAAATTATGAAAAAACTAATCGAATGTTGAAGGTGTACTTGTTCGATATAAACATTTCAACTAGGTTGGCACCCCTATATCGACCTTGACCAAGGTAGATATCCTAACTAGGTTGACACTCTTATATTGACCTTGGCCATGGTAGATATCCCAACTAGGTTGACACCTCTACTCTAACTGATTCGCTTTATTGGACATAATGAAATGTAAAATACCCTAACAAGAATCATTGAACTAATCAATTATAGTAAAAACTTATCGCTTATCTACATTAGTTGTACTTTTTAAAGAACAAGATCACCTTCTTTAAACTTCATGGGATACAATCAAGAATTGTATTTATGCATTGCTCATAACTTTATCCCCACTTCTCTGATATGGGTCAATTTTCTAACTTTATCAACCCTATCCAAATCTATACATCAGTTCTGATATATTGAGTTCTCTTTGAACATAGATATCCTCAACCTAGGCTCCACAATTTCAATTGATATAATTGTGTCTATACCATACAATAAGTTGAATGAGACTTATAAGCAAATAATTAAGGTGTCATATGGTAAAACCATAAAACTTGAGGGACCTCGTCAACCTATGATGTTCTAGTCGACTTAAGTCATTTATTGAGTCTTGGTAGTATGACCATATTGGTTGTTTTGACTTGTCCATTTGTTTGTGGATGTTCAACAAATGTGAATAACAATTGGATGTCCTAGTCTTGACAAAATTGTTTTATGCTACTATTGAGAAATTGAGTCTCATTATCCCTGATCAGTGAATGTGAAATACCGAATCAACTAATGATTGAGTATTGAAGAAATTTCTTTACACGTTTAGTAGTTATTGTAGCTACTGGTTCAACTTTAATCTATTTGCTAAAATAGTCAATTGCCATTATAAGGAATTTTAATTGTCAACGTGACAAAAGAAAAAGGTCCTAGAATGTCAATGCCCCAATTGTGGAAAGGCTAATGTGCTTATATTGTATGTAACTACTCAAGTGACATAACCTACCAATTAGTGTGTTGGTAGTAATTGTCACATCTCTCAACATATGCCAAATAATACCCCCGTAGAGTTAGCTAATAGTATCCAACACGAATGATCTTGTTTCCTGATGTTTGTTCTCCAATGTGGCTACCACACAGTCCTTTATGAACCTCAGTCATCACCAATTCAACTTGTGTCAGAGTTAGATAGCGGAGTAAAAGGATGTTGAAACCTCGCCTATATAACTTACCTCCTATAATTTTATAATGGGCTGACACCTTAATGTAGATGCCTCATTCCTAAAAGTCAGCAAATGTTCGGTCTCTAAATATCGAAAAATGGGGCCCATCCAACTTTGATACCCCTGTTGAACAAATAAAACTTGTAGGTAGGTTAAGGTCACACTTGGCGCTTTAATTATTTTCTGGATAACAAACCAATTTTCACTTCTTTTGTTTGTGCTCGCCAATTTGGATAATAAATTCACTCTTGTGTGCTGGTCTTAGGCAATGTAAATAAAACTGGCAAAATGCGTGGCAAATGACTTGACTTTTTCCAAATACTTAGCTAACCTCAGATCCTTTGTTTGGAAGGAACCAATAACCTGTCCTATGACAAGTTGTGAATCACTTCAGACCACTAAGTTTGTAATGCCCATTTTCTAAGCCAATGTCATGCACGCTAGTAGAGCCTCGTATTTCGCTTGATTATTACTCACTGAGAAGTTAAACTTTTGACTTAAATTTATCAGAACCTTGTTGGCCTTCCAAAATTATCCTTGTGCTGCTACCATGTTTGTTGGATGCGTTGTCAGTAGAGAGAGCACAAGCTAAGGGCTTAACTTGCATTAATGAAGGTTGAGACAATTTAGCTATAAAATTGGCCAAGACATGAGCTTTTATTGGCCTGCACACATCGTACTTAATTTTGAATTCAAACAATTCCATGACCTACTTCATCATCCAACTTGCTAAGTCGTGTTTTTGTAGATTTTGTCGAATAGGGTGGTCAATTCGGACTACTATTTGGTAACTCTGAAAATAATGGTGCAGTTTCCTTGTTGTGGCTAATATCGCTAGTGCTAGATTTTCCAGCTTTTGGTAGCACAATTCTACACCACGAAGGACCCGATTGACAAAGTAAATGGGTCTTTGGTCAGCCTCCTCTTGGACGAGCACAAAGCTTATTGAACTTTCTAAGACATGGAGATATACAACGAGTAGGAGGCTCGACTTGGGCTTTGATAAAATTGGAGGACCGGTAACAAACTCCTTTAAACGTCGGAACGCTTTGTTGGCAAACAGCGGAAAATTTCCCCATTCCAACAATTATAATATTGAATACTAAAAGACACCAGAAAAATTTTG
>JAMLFT010006118.1:0-16528 GCA_026544285.1 Pachyrhizus erosus
AAAAATTACAAAAAAAAGTATTATTTTAAAATTTTGATTTTAATCAAATGAATATTGTTTGAAGAGAACGTCTACTTTAAAATCAATAAAATCTTACTTCTATCTAAACTCATATCACGATTAAAATACCTAGCATAAAAGTTAATCTCTCGAACCCACGTATAAACACAAGCCTGCGTTTACACGGTGTGTAACTAGCTATGAATTTCTGTCAATACATTGCCTAGTCTTAATTCAACAATAAGTATATGTGAAAATGATATTAATACTCAACTAACGTTTATAGATATAGTATGGCCTTCAAATTTGAAAAGTTTTACATATTCGCGTCGATTAAAAATTAAAACCTTTGATACAACAACTTCAATTCTCGTATACTATATTCTTTGTATATTATATGTCAATATATTTTTTTGATTAGTCATTATATGTCCATATTATATAGACATATAATATTATACGTCTATATTTATCTTTTAGAAAGTATTAACTATTTTTTCAACACTACCCTCATTTATTAATATTTCACCTACATACTTAAATGAATTAATAACTAAATTCTAATTTTTTAACAAGAATAGTTTTATTAAAGTTTTTTTATAATAATAATTTAATTAATATATATATTATCGTAAAAGATAAATAACAAGAAAAGGAGGAAGTATAGAAAGATGACCAATAGTCAAAGTAAACGCATGAGTGAATTCTATTGTTATTAAAATAAAATTAAAGAAACTGCACAATGAGCAGAGTATTTCCTTTGACCTGATTAATTGACCGCGCGTGTGAATTGTTCAACCGGGTCTATACGCTGCCCTAATTCAGATGAAATTTACTAAAGATTCAATTCAATGATAGTATGGATAGAAAACTTTCTGGTACTGGTGGAGGAATTGAAAAACCAATCTCATTCTCGGTGTTTGTCAAATATTTTTGGTTTAATTAAGAAAACTAGGAGTAAAAACATAAATGTAATTACTTTCTAAAACTGATTCCACTATTTTAAAGCAGTCTTTGATAATTTAATTTATAATGATTCGTATAGTTATTAATTAATTTAAGTCTTTGACATAAGTTTAAATTAATTAATTATATATTTAATATAGAATATTTCATGTGACACGTTAAATGTTAATGAAGTATTATTAATGTATGTGTCAAGTTTGTATATCAAACGATCTTATTTAACTTTCAATAATCCCTGAATTTTCTATTTGCAATTGTCACCTTAATTGAATTTAGTTTTTGACTTAAGAAAAATAAAATAAAATAAAATCAATTCCTTACACTTTTTTTTTCTATTAAGATTTGCTTTCATGAACTTCCGCTGGTGTCATCCCTAATACAAGAATGACCTATATATCTTGTGATTTGGATCTAATGGGCCAAGCTTGTATCTGGGTCTAGTGGGCCATAACTATGCTTTGGAATAAGTAGACCCAAATATGTTTGTATAAGTGAGATGAAATTTATTTTGAACGAATAAGAGGACGAATCTTAACCAAAATAAAATTAAAAAGAGTTAAGATCAAATCACGAGTTATGTTTTTTTTACGTGATTATATGATGATTAAATAATTTTTAATTTTAACTATTTATATATGATTATATAATCTAAATTTACCTTTTTTTTACCCTCTTATACAAACGTTTCTTCTACTTGATACATTTCGTGTTGCAGAGATATTTTCTTTGGTTTGCAAGACAATAGAGCCAGGGTTAAAAGGCCATTGAAGTAAGCAAAGTCCAAATCCATTTGGTCTACACACGCTCACTATGTGTCTACAAAAGGAAAAAGAACACGCACTTAATCACAATAGTTTTCTGTTTATTGACTAATAGAAATATTAAAAATATATTCTTTTAAATACGTATTATTTTACTGATTGAAATTTATTAAAAATTATCAAATTTTGTGAGTCTTATATATTATTTAATGAAATTTTATCCTAATTTAATTATTTTTAATAAATTTTAACTAACAATTTTTTTTTTTAAAAAAAAGAGTGCAGGAGATAATACGTTGACACTCCTACTTCATTAATGATTAGATTCTGCTCCCTCCGTGTAGAAGCAAAAAAACAAGTGGTTTTGGTTTGTCTAGGCCATGCAATATGATGGGCTATATCTTTGTTCATCCGATATAATGAGCAATGTTGAATGCACTGCTAACTGCTTTGGTTCTAGAAAGCTCTATTGTATGCAAAGCCATAAAAAATGAATAAGGTACTACTTCTTTTTTTTTTTTTAACTAATTTGCATATATTTTTTTAAATTGGTTCATTTAATTAAAAATATTAAATTTATTAATGATTTATATTATTTTTATAAAATTATTATTAAATTTATTAAAAAATTTAATTATTTATTTAATTTTTTTACTTAATTAATTAATATATACTATTTATTTTCTCTAATTCTCATAAAAGAAAAAATATTTTTTTTTATTAATTTATAAAATTTATTATAAAATAATTAAAAATATTTTGATAAAAAATATAATTTATACAAAAGAAATTAAAAAAAAAATACAAATAAATTTAATAAAATAATCTTACATTTAGAGCTAGTAGTTTTTTTTTAATCACACAAATTTTTTCAGGTACTATTTTTATATTCAAGAAAAAATAATTCAAAATGTAATTGAACATTTCAAATTAGTTTTTCTAGAATATAAAATGGATGAAACTTTTATATTTTAAAAAGATTAATCTAAAATGTAAAATCACATTGCAAAAAAATTGTGAGAAAAAAAAAAAAAAGAGCGATGATAGTTGCAAATATAAGATCCTAACTTGTTTATTGTATTTTTCATCCCAAGCAAATCATAAAGGTATTTTTTTTTTTCAAACTTTTGATATTCAGGTATTCGACAGGCACACATTACATAAAGGGTAGTTATGATTTTAGGTATAAAAATTGGTTGTTGCTTAATGATAACTACCTGTAGATTTGACTCGAATGCTAATTTACAAGGCAAAAATTATTTTTAAAATGATCTTCAACATATATACCCCATGCAGTTTTCATAACTATTATTTTTACACGGGCTGGCTCCAGAGTTGGTTTAGGCTTTACGAATAAACTCACACTCACATAACATAAAAGTACCTGTCTTTCATTAGATTCCACAATTCAAAGCTCCATACTAATAAACAGCTGATGATTTTATATTTTTACATTATGGCATAAATATATTTTTTAATTAAGAGGTGTACCAAGCCAGACTGCAAAAAGATTTTTGTAAGTTTTAATTTGAAATTTAGATTTCACATATATACATTGCCCTCACATCTCACACACATATAGTTTCTAAAATATTAATTAACTTAAGAGGAAACATTAATATGCATTAATAAAGTAAAATAGTTTTTAGCTATTATTTAATTATAAATTATTATATATAATAAATTTATTAAATTTTATAATAATTATTTTAAAAATATATTAATGATGATATTTAATTAAATAATAATATAAAACTATTTTATGGTGTCAGAAATTAAACTTAATAGTTAATAATATTATTATTTTTTATTTTTCATTTATGTCACATTATGTAATTCCTAAAATACTGACTTAATAATTATTAAGTTAAAATATAATTTTAGTTTTTTTATTTAATTTATAATTTTAGTTTTTTATAAAAAAAATACAGATATTTAACTGTTCTATTTTTTAAAACTAAATTTTTGTTTAACTATCAATTTTTGAGACATTCTCTGGTAATAAAAAAATATTGATATTGATAGTTAAATTGTTTATCGGATACTACAATATTAAATTTTTTAATTATTATTAATAGAAAATTTTACTTAATAAGAATTTAATTAAATCTATTAATTATTAAAACAGCCTCTTTAAATCATCCAAGAAGTTAATAAAAAAATTTAATATTAGAGCCATACTTCAACAATTTAATGACCAATATTTTTTTATCAATAATCAAGTGTCATGAAATTAATGGTTGAATCAAAATGCTTGATTTTGAAAGATACAGAAACCACATGTTTTTTTAAAGGATAATCAAAATAGTGAATTAAATAAAATAAAAATATTAAAATTATATTTTAGCTTAGTTAATAATATTGATTCTTAATTTTTTTATTATTCTAGCACTTTTATTCCTTTGCTTGTCAAAATTATTATTTTTTATTCTTTTGCTTCTAAAAAATAAAAATACAAATTTTAACACTCTTGATCTCTAATAATATATAGTACCATGTATTTAGAGATATTTAGATAGAATTTTTTTATCAACTATTTATAAGAAAATAAATTAAGAAGATAAAGATAAAGTAAATTAGACTTCTTGCATAAACTAATATCAACCTATATACCTCAATTTAGAAGTATTGTTTTTTAACTTCTTCATAAATACCTATAAAAAATATATCAAATGAGAATTTGTGTTATTGTGAAAAAATAATAAATATAAATTTGAATCATATAATTATACATAAATGATTAAAATTTAAAATTAATTAGTTATTACATAATCACTTAAGTTATGTATATTTATCTTTTAATTATAACCCTTTAAATATAATCTTATAATTCTCGATTATCTTTCCCTTACTTTTAGTCTACAGCTAAACATACCAAATTAAGCTTTAAATCGAACACTAGAAAAAACATAAACACATGCATCAAGTATTTTACACTTTACATAATTAAGTTATTAAAGGTCTTCTGACCTTTACATACTGTACTTACTAACATACTGTACTTGCTACTTTTACATGACAAAGAGAAAAAGTCATTGCCTATATGATAGGTCTTCTGACCCATTAAACAACCAAGCCTTGACTTCGGTAACGGGCAGGCCCAAAAGAGAACTTAAGAAGCCCAGTCGGTTCGGAGATTTTAAACTTGAACAAAAGTAAATAATTAATGAAAGGCAGTGATCAATTTTAATAGAAAAATAGTTGTTAGCTTAGTGTAGTGTAGACCTAAAGGTGACGTGTTAACGGGTATCCCTAAGCAAGGGTCTATCAATATACGTGTTTTAAAGAGACAATAATCCAGCCCACGACAAAGGAACAACATAAAATAGTGATTACAGTAATTTTTACACATGTTGTACCTATGAATTAAATGATTAACTAACAAGTTTATTTTCAATAATTTACACAATAATAGTATCTTTTTACACATGTTGTCCCTATGAATTATATTAGTTAGGATGTACGACCGGGACTAGCTTTGAGATTTATTGAGGGACTTTATGTGACAAATTAGGACAGGTGGCGTAAAGAGATGATGGAAGAGGAACAACAGGATGATCATGGCTAGATTGTGCCTCATACTCATACTCCCTTTCATTCTCGCAAGTGTTCTTCAATGGTTCAGTTGTCAGGTTTGTTTGGTCGGTCTACAACACCGTGCTCATTCATTAGAAAGAGAAATTTGTCTAACTTTGATTGGAAAATAATACTTTTACACCCTAAATGTTAAGTGACTTAGTGAAATAAAGATAAGAAAGAGAAAAATATAAATATTACATGTGATGTGAAGAAAAAAAATAAATAAATATTAATTAAGTGTTTGAAAATTTTGAATATCCAAAAATCATTGTTGAATTTGATTAGAGCCTGAGATGATTCTGATGAAGTTATTTAAAAAAGGAAGAACTACACGAAGACTTAAAAATGACACAATACAAAGAAAATTGATTATTGGGTGGTTTCACTTAGAAAATGAAAAATTGTTTAAAGTGACTATAACATTTAAATTTTAGATGAGGAAACTCTTACATCGTGATTGAGAGGAGGTTTAAGTAATTAAGTTTAAATAGTACTGAAAAAATGAGGCATACAAGACACCTGTCAAACAGGTAGCATCAATTTAAAACTTAAGAAGTTACTATGGACGTTTATAAATAATTCTTTTTGTTGTATTCAGAATTGGCATTTTATTGAAACACTCTAAAGGATTTCAAGGTGTTCATCAAGTGTCTTCTACTTTACTATTTCTATAAATTTTATATTTCTATTATTACGATTTAAATTCTTTTACATTTCTTGCATCTTTATTTTTCTTGTAATTTGTTTTCTTTGACAAAATTCTTCGTGAATCCAAGTACAAAAGGTATAATTAGATGAATGTGATCAATAGCACTTATCCAGAGTTGTCTTTGATTTAAGGTCTTAGAAAAAACTCAAAAGAGTTACTAGGAAGCAGAAATTCAGCTTGTTTTTCCTTGGAAAGGATGGATAATCAGCAGCAGGCAGATAAGAACAGAGGAGTCAGAAAATTTGATGTGATCAATAGCATTTAGCTAGAGTGGCATTAAACATGGTCTTGTAGAAGAAAGTAAAAGGAGAAGGAAGTCAGCTTATAGAAGAACGTCAAATTCACTGTTAGGAAACTTGCTTGCAAATTACTCACTAGGAGTTTAATACTCTTCATAAAATATCTTTTTCATTCTAGTTCCCAATTTTTTTTAAAAAAATCAATCATATGATGTGGACCCAAATGACCTTGTCTGTTTGCTTAGAGGGTGGTTTAAGGACCATGTGGATCAAGGTGTGCATTGCACATGCGATTGATCTCATTAAGGGAAGGGGAAGGACAAGTATCGGAAATTGGTGGCATGTCTTATATTATTGAACCTAAAACCAAATGTGATATGGTATATGTTGAGGTTGATCATGGTGCGTGGCTTGTCCATGTGTGCTGCAAAACTAAAACATCATCTTCCACTCAACTAGGTGAGTAAAAGCTTGTCATGCTCTCCGAAACTGCTAGTTGAAAGTATTTTGGCTTTTCAGCAGAGTAGGCAACCAACCTTTTCCTTTTTTTTCTTTCTCTTCCGACAAAACGTTTATCCCTTTTGGATTTATGCATGACTCGCTTGATCCAAGGTACCTAGAAAATAAATAATAGACCTATTATAAATTCAAAATAATCTTGTAAATTTTGGGAGGGGTTTTAGGGGGGAAAGCGTACAAGGTCATGTATGATTATCTCTCCCACAGCATTTCTACCATATATACTATATATACACCATGATTAGGTGCAGCATGATTGATTTTGACTGCTTTTTTTCTTAGGAAGATCTCACCTTTGACTCCTTCACCCACCTCTCTTTTATCACGCACATTATTTCCTACTCTCTGGAATGCCTTCTAATGAAAATTTGTACCATGACATTGTTTCCAACTCTATGGAATCCTCAAGAAGTACTGTATTTATTTTTTATGTTGTTATTAACTATGCATCTAGAATAAAAATCTAACTGGGTTTGCACCACCATAAACAAAAAGCTGATTAGTTCCCCTAGTTTTAACTTTCAAAATGTAGAGATAGTATTAGCATTGTCCAATTGAAAGCTACATGAAATGAGCTAAAAGAGCAATACAAGATTTGTCTTATTCACAATGAGTATGCTTCATGTGGACAGACCTCCATAATTCCCTCAAACTTCAAGATTGAATCAGAGACTCTTTGTATCGCTGTCTAGTCTTCTTCCCATGAGTTTCAAGCCAAAATACCTGACCAACATGGTGGTGAATTCTATACATTCATGAAATCAAGACCACTCTTTACAACTAATCTATACAAAGATCGTCAACTGTATCTGACATAAAAAATGCACTTCAATTACTAAAATATAGTAAACACAAAATAGCAGCAATGATGACAAGTCAAAGTGCCATAATGCGTCCAATTCAAGCACATCAACTCATGCACCAGTAATTAACTAAGCTAATCAACTTGAATTCCTAGATAACATATATGCCATAAAGGAAAAGCATTTTACCATTTCGTTCTTTCTATTTTCATCAGACGGAGAATAAATTTGACCCCAGTTTAGTAATTGTGGACTTGCATATGTACGGTAAAATGAAAATGTGGAGTGGAGGGTCACATGAACCTTAAAGGGCTTCTCCATGTCGCAAGATTCAAACTGTTAATGATGAAAAACTCACTAAGATACCACATGATTTAACCAACTTTACTGATTCAAAAGTAAAACAAAATAATGAGACTAAACAACTTTATTATTTGATAGTTGTGGGGAACAAAATCAATACCAAAACAGGTGAACAATCATGAAGTTTCACTGATAGATATGGGACGCCAAAACTCACAAACCCCCACATATTAATCCCGAAGTGGTCTTCAAGCCGGTGAGGCCTGAATATAGGAATAGTATGAAATAAAGCTAAAATTTAAACTAATAACTAGAAACATACTATATTTCTAACTGTTATACTTGAATACTCATCCATTGCCATGAACATTCCCCCCACCCCCACAATATTAATGATGCATATAACATAAAATGCAAGAACCCCTTAATTAAAATATTGAAAGTGTGAAAATAAAAAAGCATAGAAACTATCCATCGTAGTTTTGTAACCTCTATCTCAGTAGGCCAACTTGATTATGTAATTTTATCTATTTTTTTTTTTGGGAAAAAATCTTACCAGTTACCAATAAAAAAATAAAGAGTGGTGAGAAAAAAAAAAAATTAGAGATAATGACAAACAGCCAACTAATAGTCAATTTTGGATAGAAGTATAATCATAATCACCTTATAATTGATTTTGCTGTTGCTTGGTGGTTGTTCTACACCACAAAACAGCTTTGTGAGCAATAACATTAAAGCATAATTATTGCAGAGATTAGAATTCGGTTGTGACTGCTCTAGAATTGCCTAATTATTGTGTTCAACTGAACTGAATAAGATACAAAGTTAATAAAGCTTTAGCTAACATGAGGTTATCAAAGAAGAGGGTATCTAACAAATTTCACGCTGCTAAAAGCTGATTAAATTTTCAGGAGACGTGGCATGAAAACGACAGATTCCCAAATTGAAATACATATGTAAAATTTCCATCAATTGTACAAACTGATGACAATGTCTCCCTTCCAAGATTACTAAATTGATTCAGTGACCTTGATACCTATATCGTTTTCATGTCTGTGTTTAATCACTTTCAAAGATTCTTGTTAGGATACTGGATTCCTTTAACTGAAGAAGCAAGATAGTAACAACAACTGGAACTCAGATTTCTGCTTTAGTTCTCTTAATATATACTTTCAAGTCTTTAACCAAAAGGAAAAAAAAAAAACACTTTTCACTCTTCTACTTCTCCACGTAAACACTTTTTCTCGGAAAAAAAAAGGATCTTACATTTAATTCTCTCTTTGAAACATGGTATATTTAGTATCTAATTATTAAGTGATGTGTGGCAGTGGTAAGTGATCAATTGAAATAATAATTATTGATATGCCAAACTCCTCAGGGACCACGGAATTTTTCATGAGGATGCTATGAGTTTCTGAAAATAATGTGGATTGATGCATTAGCGGGGAGGGAAAATATGAAAAAGCGGTGTGAGCTGGGGAGGTAAGATTAGAGGAGCTGCAAAGATGAAACTTGAAAGTCCCTTTGAGACACAAATGGACCCTTCATAAATCATTAGAACATCCACTAAATCTTATTCAGTGTCCATGCTCTCTAAAAGCAACAAAGGCCAACAAAGTAAAAAGATGTTCTACTTTTTTTACAAATTCCATCCTACACTGCACCAGTAATCATATATTTCCCGCAGCAGGTCAAAACTATGTTGTTTCACGCACATACCATGGAAAATAATTGAATATCCTATGTTATGCTTCTCAAAGGGTCTCACCGTGCTCTCCCTGTGCTGAATGGGGTTCGTACGCAAAGATGGATTAAAAAACTTCATGATTTTTGTAAGAAACTATTTCCACGAATGAGTTACTTCAATAGTCAAGAGTAATTTTTGTTTTTTTCTTTTTCTGTAAATTCTGCATAGAGTAAAAAATAAAATTGCAGGGTGATTGGTTTCCAAGCACGAATTTGGGAAACACCAAAGATATGATGAAAGGGAATCTGGAGGGCGATATCTTCTATTTTTACTGTTATAGCAATGAAGGATGAAGGACAAGTTAGTTTTATTTAAATTAAATTTAAAGGAACATTTTATTTTTCAAATACTTTTGTCAGAATTAACAGCAACGGCAGCGCATAAAACTCTACAAAGTTTGAAATAAAGGGTTGTTCTAGCTAGTTGGGTCTAAAAAGCAGTGTCCTTTTGACAAACCCTCTTACATTTCAGACAAGAGACTGATTCCGCTACTAGAAACGCAAATTGAGATTGAGAACAAAACAAATGCACAATTTCAGCATGATTGGCTGGCTGTACATACAACATTGTCCAATAATGAGTCACTTAGAAGAAATATATTCTAGTCTAGTCTAGCACCTAAAGCACTTAATGATATAGAGACTGAAATTGTCGAAGGGAATTAGTTAAATTAGCAGAATAAGAATGTGAACTAACAATAAAAATGCTTGCTCAATGCTCAAGTTATTATGAATCAAAGAGCCTGTGGTGGAATCACAGAGCATAGCTCAATGGATCCGTAATGCAGCAACTCCTTAATCATTTGCTCTATGTGGTCCTCTTCAAGAGGCTTGAACTGTTGAGTACTTTCCACCTTAACCTTCTTGAAAACCCAATTGCCCTCTGCTTCTTGCTGCTCCTCTTGTCTCTTTTGTGGCAACATTGTTTCACTTTCGTTACTCTTCATGGGGAAGTTGCTTGTGGTGGTGATGACATTTGGTGAAGCCACTCTCTGAGGCTCTGGCAGTGATGGCCTTGTCATTTGCAAAGATGCCATGTAGCACCTATGCAGTTTTGCAGTTAAAGTGGCTGAGAGAAGCTTTGAAGATGTTGACTGAGACGCATTGGGGTTGTAAGGGAAGTTTGTTCTTGCCCTTGTGCCACACATTAGCCTTGCTGCTTCGTCATAGGCTCTAGCTGCATCCTCAGCAGTTTCAAAAGTTCCTAGCCATATCCTTGTTTTCCTGCACGTGAGAAAAAAGTTTGAATCAATCATGTTCAACATATTATCCAATACTAATGTAAACACTTCTTTTAACAGGAATTCAAGCATTGGTTTAAGATTCTGTCAGACATTAAATGTGAATATTTTTTTAACAGATGTTGGAACATTGGTTTGGCATGTTGTATGAATCTAATTTTCTATGCTAGCCCAACATTTGTTGCTATTTTATTTTATTTTTATTCTAACGACAAGTGAAATGTGCATGGGAGTGAAAACAAGAGGGGACTTACAATATGGGGTGTCGAATTTCGGAGACCCAAGAGCCCCAATGCCTTTGTCGGACACCTCGATATCGCTGTTGTGATCTGGCCATGTTAGGGAAAAGAAACGAATTGTTTTCAGAAAGTGTTAGTGAAAATGTTGAGTGATAGAGAGTTGTGGTACCAAATGGGGGGAGGAGAAAGAGGAGGGGATGGGTTTTTGTAGCTGGGCTTGTTCTATGTGCGACACTTTTTCTAAACAATTTGCACCAATTTAAGCAAAGGGGGTCCCACAAGGGGATTTTGAGGTCTTACTTTCTTTTTCTTTACCCATCACCTATTACTTGGCTGTATTGCAATTTGTAAGTCATGATTACTGTATTAGTGTTTCATAAAACGATTCACATGTCGTTCAGTCTGTGATGTGTACTATTGTCTCAAAATATATGCCCATTGGCTGCAGTATTGTATATTTGTTAATGTATGCTTTGTTATCCTATTTGATGTCAGAAAAATCTAATATTTAAGATCACGGTCCACAGATTTTGCTCATGTGAAAACTGATCCGTAGGGAGCAATTTGTAGATAATGACTAGTTTTTAGTCCCCTCTTGTGTGAAATTTGAACTACTAGATCTTTGAACATATCATTCTAAAATATATATAAAGCACCAATTGTCTTAATGAATATTTTTTTTTCAAAATTAATTGGAGACTCTTGTCTTTTTTTATCATAAAATATCGAACTTTAGACCTCAGTCTCGACCATTTGGCGACCAAGATAATGATCAATCGATCATGTTTTGCAATTATTTGTTGTTGCGATCAGTAGTGCTACAGAACAAACATGGATAAACACTGTTTATCACTGCATTTTCGTTCCTCGTTCAATATAATATGATAGTGTCTGCATATTTTATAATCGGGTCAATTCCAAGTTGGGCATATTGGCTTAAGATAAATTCTTCTATAATCATAATTACCCTAACATATCAAATCATTTGATCAAATCTTATTCACTATTATGATCATGTCACTAACATACGAGAGCAACAAAATTAAACCATCCTCTATTTTATTTTCTGTTGAGGGATGAAGATATAAAACGAAGTGCACTAGTCACGGAGACAAAGTATCGGTAATTGGGTCGAGTTAGCTTTTCACTAAAAAAGTCACTACAAGCGGTGTTATGTCACGGAGGTTTTCTTCACTTTCAAGCACATTGTAGACGTATGATACATGGTTGATCAACAACTGAAGTTGAGAGTTTTATTCATTTAGTGTTTAGGATGCTTGAAAGGGAAACAAAACATATCGAACATGGTATGAGTTTGGACATCAGAAGCAGTATTTCACGATTTTGGTTGGTATCGACCATGTATTTCTTGTGGTTACTGTTCACCCACGTGCCAGAGTTCATTACCATGACCACACTAAATGTAGGCTAAATAAATTAAAAAAAATACTATATAGAGAAAATTTAACTTCCATATATGCTAGAATATCAATAGATTAAAAATTATTAATATAATATAACTTTTAAAATAATTAGGATAAAAATTAACAATTTTATCATATTTAACAATATATGATTAGGTGACAATATAAAATACAGTGAATTTAAATTAAATCTTTATATATTAAGTCTATGAAAAATATACATCAAAATTCAAAAGTCATTCGAAGGGAAAAAAATTGCTTGGTAAATTAAGCAAACGCGTCTCACTCCCTTTTTTTAAAAAGACAAAAAAGAAACAGTTTCTAGTGGGTAGTGACTATTACTAGCTTATTTATGTTCTCATGAGATAAAGGAGAAATCCCCTTTTACGTGTATTACCACAAAATTTGTTTCCGTGGTTCAATGAACTAAAGAGGTAATTTTGGTCATTCCCATCGCATCTATGATCAGTTCCATGGGCTAAACTACTAACGGCAAAAACACCTTATTTCTTATTATTTGAATAAAAGAAGGGTGGGGTCTATAATGCAGAGGGTGATGTTCTCCTATCTTTGTGCCACGTGTAACCAACAATTAAGATGATGATCAAAGTTCTGCTGTTATTTTCTTCATGAAGAATCACTTGTGTTGAAGAATCTTTTTAGCTTAGTTTTATGTTGGCTTACAAAGCTAAGGAATCAAAGGTAAAATTGTTTCTACTTTTCTAGTTTTTGTTTGGTATAGTTTTGCTTTTTGTTTCTTTCGAAGCTAAAGGAAAAGAAAAACAATAGCAGTCAGTGACAAGGAAAATAAAAAAAGACAAGAAAAAAGAATAGAAGGGAGACAAAAGAACAAGTAACATGTATGTCAAGATTGAAAGATTAGGAGCTTTATAAATATCCCTATCCATGTCTCTATCTTTTCTTTATTTTTATTTTTATTGTTCTTGAAGGAGAGCTTTATTTTTGGTTTACAGCTATAAAAGGTCAAGAAATTGAAATATATAAAAAAAACTGGTTTGAACCGACCCCATACATACGCGTGAAATGGGTCTTAGAACATAACATGGGTGATGAGAGCAAAAGCAGTGTTTGTCTAATTAATTAATTTGTATTCCAAGTATTTCTTTCAGTGGTTGTTTGAGCAAATAATCTAAACCTCCCATGGTTTGTTGCACTCAAGAAGTTTCTGACACCCATCATGCCCGTGTCATCTGTGAACTCTTTTTCTCCTCACAAAACCACAATGCTTCACATGCCAACATACACAATCCATTGAATTTAACTAAAAAATAACAAGGGTCAGCTGCGTGGCTTGAGGACTAGTACAGAACATGGGAATTTCTCCATCAAACTAGTAATAAATTGAACAGTTGTGTCTTTTTCTCTGTATTGATTCCTAACCTTAATACACACATACATGCACATATACCATATTTGTGTGTGTTAATTGTCTTTTCTTTTATATGTTTGTTAATCTTTTTCAAAAATTAATTTAGGTTGAGTAAATACTTTTACAGACTACATTTAATATTTATTTATAATTTTTTTAAAACTTTTTTTTTATACAAACTACAATTATCTTTCACATCAAGCATCTTGATGAAAAAAATTATCAAAATAATTTTTTTAATCTCATTATAATAAATTTTACAACCAAGTTCATGATAAACTTTCAATTAATAAATACAATACTGTTAAATAAGATCTTTATTCAAACTCATATTTTATCATTAACTGCGAGTGCAATTTGCTGACTAGTGCACCCACCTTATATACGAAATTCTTTTCTTGTACCTAAAGCAATATCAAGTTTCCATTCCAGACCAATTGTCTACATCCTTTTACATATAATGTTGACAAGATTGACAGATATATTATACCTAATTACCAATATATTCATTGAATGAAATTTCCATTGTTTGAAATAAACAGCTGGAGATGAAATTTGAAAATTGCATTTTCCATGAGTTCAAGTTGCTATGCACAAACATAAATGCTTCTCAACTGTGAGTGAGTCTTGACGCGGTTTCTTTGGTAAGCAAACAAACAAATTAACAAAGGGTATGAGCCATGAGGGTGAATTAAAAAGATGACGTGACCCATTCCCCATCATCCTCCCGCAGTCTATGCACGCCACTTTTCCTTCCTTTCCTTTACTCCTTTCAATTAGAGAACTAAACATGAAAATGGTATATGCAATTTCCATGTGCATCCTCCTATTTTTCCTCCACCACTAACGTGTATTTTCTCATATAATAAAGTGCTACTTCTACCAAACATTTTATCAATGAATCTTAATCTTATTAAAAGCTCAACAGCTCCAATATGTATCATACAAAACTTGTTTCGAATCTCCTTCTTTTTTATGATTTTAGATGAAACAACTTTGAATTTAGAAAACGACAAGACTAAATTCTCTTTTATTTTTGTCTCTGAATTTGGATTCTTTCAAATGTTAGCAAGTATCGTGACAACGCGTTATGAAAACCAAATTCATCAACAAAAATAATGGAACCACGTAAAAAAAGTGTAATGTCTTACTATAATTACATTTTTGTGTCATCTATTCTCGTGACATAATAAAAACCAACATGAGAGAATTTGTCATCCATTGCAAATGGATTTAATAAACTCGTTGTTAACATTTTGTGTGTTTAGTATTAACTTGTTTTATCGTGTGGCATGTAGTTCTTTATCCACCCTATAGCAAGACACTTAAATGCGCCAGAGACGTAGTTTTTGTCCCCACAGAAGATAGTCAAAATGAAGCACGTGCTTGGGGTACTGTACAAGAGTGGTAAAGCCAAAACTTGGGGGCAAACAAAACACAACCAAACCATTGTGTTGGGTTGTGCATTAAATTATATTTGTGTATATATTATTCTGTTGCTGACACCTTCTACCTATCAAAAGGGCTATAAAGTTAGCAAATAATTACAAGACTAAGCAGATACTTTATTGACAAGTAAAAGGAAATTAATCAACAAGGCTTTGAATTGCACTTGGAAATGGTCTATTCAAATATCCTAAGTAGATTTAGGTAACAGAAACAATGAGACAGGTTCAACTTACCTAGCATTAGACAGCTTCTAATAAAATGGTTTGCAATTTTTAAAATTAGGAACAGTAGCGATAATTGAGGAAGTCCCTAAGACTAAGAAGGAAGTTCTGTATAAATTTCCCATTGCCATGTGACTTGATGTGCCTGTGAGAACTGCTCTTTCCCGCCAGGCATAATTGGGGGTCCAAGTTTATTTATGATTAATGAAATTGAATAACAACCAGGAAAAGAAATTGGCAAAGTTTCTTTTTGGATGTTATGAGTCAATCTGCTCAATTGGAAATACATATATTTTTATTTAGAGTATTTTTTGCTTAAGAGTTCAAAATTAATCATTTAAAATAATAAAGGTTATGTAAAGAGTTATTTTTTTCTAACAAATATTATTTCACACCAAAGTAAAAATTAAATTTTTAATCACATATTTAAGATACATATTTTTTTCAATTATATCCTATTTATTGTGGAATTCATGAATCTTATGTATAGAGATTGCCCCCATCATGTGCCACTAATAAAGCTGAAGTTTCATAAAAGAAGAAGAAGCTGAAGTGTAGGGGATATTTTATACAACCAGTTATACTAAATTTCTCTTTACCTTTCTCCATTATAGTAATAAAATTATTTCGTGTATGCTTATTTATGGAATTTATATAAAACATATATTATAAATTTAAATAATTATTTTGAAAAGTGAGAATTTCACTTTCTTTACTCTTTTATTTAATTTATTTTTTATATTTTATCTTTTTCTTCGTTACTTATCTATCTAACACGTAATTTATAAAAATCATAACACGTGCATTAAATAGAATAAATATTTATTTTATATAACTAGAATTTATAATAAATAAATATTTTTAAATATATAAATTATATTATCATTAAAATTTATAATAAATGATATTTTATATATAAATTAAATTATAATTTTATGA
>JAMLFT010006119.1:0-16524 GCA_026544285.1 Pachyrhizus erosus
TAAAATATTTATTTTTTTAAAAATTAGTTTGTAGAATATATTAAACCCATTTTGGGAACTAAAATATGACATATTTATTTATTCTTAAACACATTCTAAAAATTAATTTCTGGAAGGATATTTTCTTTTAAAAAATAAAAACAATAGAAGGAGGATGTAAAAAGAAAAAGGATGTGTATATAAAATTACCCATGAGGCTTTTGGGCTGCAGGAAAAACAAAGTGTCCAGCCCAACTAAGAATAAGAGAAGGATGTTCAATGTTCAAATGGCTTTGGGCTATGAAAATTTTGAAAGACCTGACTATCCATGGAGGAACAAGAAAAAGAAAACTCAACTCAAATTAGTTAAACTAATTATTAACTAATCGATTTAATAAATAAATAAATAAATAAATTTATTACTCCATAGTTATTTGTAAAACACCATATATAATAAATTCTATTTTTATGAAAAAATCTCTTTAATATTAATATCATTACTAAAATTTTAAGTTGGAGTCCAATAATAAAATTATTTGTGCTGATGAGATTTTTCTTTCAAATATTAAATAAATAAAAGATTTAAAATATTTTTTTTAGCTAAAGAATATAAATCCATTAATTTCCTAAAATAAAAAATTGAAGCAAATCAAATTTTCTATCTTGAATCTCTAAAATTTCAAATATCAAGAGAAATTAATATTGTTATTATTAAATGTGTTAATATGTTAATAGTACAATAAAAATAATCATAGCACCTCAAGAGAGATAATAAATTCTGATTTTATATATATATAAAGAAAAGGGTGTTATACACATTATTAATATTTAAATTCTAACAAAATAGTTTCTTTAATATTAATAGCATTATAATAAAATTTACTTTGTATACAAGATAAATTTATTAAAATTTATGAATTTACTTTGTTTCCAAAATAAATCAAAATTTCCTTCAAATTTTGTTTTGTTGAAATGAAAATCCATTAATAATCACCAGGGTACACAATAATATCCAAAAATATAAATTTATATCTCTTATTAAAAAAATAGGAAAAAAGATATGATGTTACACTTGTAAATGACATTTATATATTTAATTATCAATTCATCTATCAATAAAACCTCACTTTATTTATGTATTTTACACCTTCCATTTTCAACATTTATAGTACAAAATCACTCCTTGTATTTATTGAACCTGACAAGCACCAATATACACAATTATTATATAGTGTCATGTGCTTACTTGACCAATACCTATATCTACTTGTGTGACTCTTTGATCTTAATAACATTGCCTGTGTGGTATTAAATAACATGAACTTTAATCCTTTCTTTATATTTTTTTCTTAACAATTTTGAATTCTTCTAATTCAATTTTTTGTAAATCTAAATTGTGACCTAACTTTGTATCGTCCTCTTAAAAGGTTTAGTTCTCACACAATTTCCACCTTTATCCCATATCCCATTTTAAAAATGGGATAGTGAAGATGTTATAAGTTTAAATGAGAGACATTTTCTATGTCACAATATTGGCATCCAACAACATTTTGTTTCTCATAGAACACCATTGGCCTGAAGAACCACTGTCCTCCATTGATAATGACATATTCAAACTCTTTAATTGAGTTGTCCATTTTTCATCAAACCCATCAAGGTAAAAATTGAATAAAACACTATTTGAATCCACTTGGTTAGATCTAACTAGATAGAATGGCCAAAATGTAGCCATAGTTAAATTGTAGCTTGATTACTTCCATCGCTTGAAGGAAAAGTCATCTATGTACGATACATCTGTGGGCTACTCTACCAAGAAATTTAAGAAGATTGAGACTTAGTAATTTAGATTACTGATATAAGAAAAATGTGTACACACACACAAATTTGTGAGAAGATAAAAATGTTTATCAACGACCAAAATCTCCAAATACTACTCTGGTTATTTGCCTGTGATATATTATTTCAAGTAGCAATTTAACTTCTAACTTATGTTTTATTTTCCTTTTATCTTTAAATTATTTATTGAATTTGCTTTTTACCTTTTCTTACATATAGTAGAGTTTTATTACTCCTCTTTAGTTTTTCAGCAAAATGATAGTTTTATTTTATTTTGTTTTTGTTGTTATTTTTTTGAATATTTTTATATTATACAATTTATTTTAACTATTTCACTGTTCATATTATTTATTTTATTATTTAAGTGTTATACTTCAAGATGATGACAATGGATTAGTATGACACAATGTATACTAATATACACTGATATCTGAACGTATGTAATAATATTACCATACCAATTAACACAACAAAGTTCATTTAAAAAATATATATCATAAAAGTATGATGTTTTCATAAGTATATAATATTTTTATTTTATTTTAAACTTAATTGTAAATATTTGAAAATATATTATAAAAAATAAAATGTACAGTAAAAAAAGTAAATAATTGAAAAAATATATAATTAAAATAATTAATCTTTAAATAAAATTATAAAAATTAAAAATAATCTAAAATAATTAAAATTGTAATTACACAAAAATATCTTTTATTTATGAATAAAATTAAATATTTATAAAAAGTAATCATATATACACGCTCATTTCTATAATTTTATATTTATCAATTATTTTATCAAATACTCTATCAAATATTTATAATGTAATAAGTTTAGTTAATACCTTTCAATTTTTAAATAATAACTTTAGTTAATAATTAATTTTTTAATTTTCAATTAACTTGAAAATTACTTTTATCTAACATATATTCGTGTTAAGAGTTTCAAAGGTGTATTTGAATAAATTTATCTAAAATTACTCAAAAAAAGTTAATTTATAAAAGTTTTTTCATGTTATTTTTTTCAAAAATTAATTTTTAATTTATACATAAAATTATTTTAAGTTATGAAGAAACTTCTTCGCATTTTTTCTTCTTGATTTTGTTCTTCAATAAGTGATTCTAAAGAAATTCACCACTGTAGACCTAAGTCAATTTTAAAACAGCACTGCATAAATTGGACAACGTAGTGAATTTATATATTGTGAATGAACCTTCAACTTTTGATACAAATACTTTATGGCACTAACTTTTACTGGGGACCCAGAAGGAAAGAAAAGCATGAACTTATGGCATACAATTTTTTTTAATAGTTGACTGCATTTCATGAAGATTTTTCAGATGGTGCATTACTATGTAATCAGATGCCATATTACGTAAGCGACTACACAATTTATTTTTGGTACAAAGCAAATTGATATAAGAAATCAAGGAGAAAAGGGAAAAATGAAACGAAAAGAATGGTAATAGTAATTGTGGAACCTGGGTTTTAGAACCTCCATCTTGAAAAAAAAAGTAGAAGAGACTTATCCTAGATAGGAGGCAAATCATAGATTGCATTTGATTTCTGCCTATGGAGTCTCCAACAAATGCCAACGATTTTCCCCTCATAATTTGTAGGAACTGAAAGGAGTTGAATATGGGGAGTTCAAAATCATTTGGCTTCCACCTCCACTTCATGAAATTAGTGTCAGGTCTTCCATATTTTATGCAATTTTTGTGCTAATGAATTGCCCAACATGTTGTGTTTGTGTAATATGGTGCATCTGGATTTGGCACCCATTCACGAGTGAAAATGTCACACCTCTTCTCAAGTGTTGAGGGCAAGCTTTCTGGCTCATGCAAATCATCAGATGTAAATGATGACTGCTCGTATTTATTGATCTTCAACACTGAATTGTAACTAAACAAAGAACAAGACAATGTGGTGAGTGCAATATCTAGGAACTTCAGTTTGGAAGGGATGCAAAAAGACAAAAAAGAAGAGAAAGGGATAAAGAAGGAGGGAGATACTGTAGGAGAATGAAGCTACTTTGCTAATATATTGTGTGTAAAGTAACTAACATAGTGCATGAACGTGTTATTTCTACTAGTCAAGTCATGAGTCCACTAACCCTCTAGGGGTATTATCGTCAAGTGGAATAAGAGTTGGAACTCGTCCTCCATCTGTATCTAAAATGTGAGGGTTGTAGGAGTAAGTCATCTATCCTTAAGCAAATATATACACATATAGATCATTTCTATTTATCATAGACTCTCATCTTTCCATAACGTGCCTAATTAGGGATTCTACTCGTTTTAAGGCCATTCGTAGCCGCCAATACTATTAACTTCAGGAGGACTTACACGAGCGTGTCAATAATAGTCTAAGTTTGCATTTGTGTTGACGATCGAGAGTACATATCTTGACTGGTACTGGGTCCACGATACTCTCAATCGAATCTTGAAAATGTTTCGCTTTGTCGAGGATGCCAAACTAGTTACGTGACACCCTCTTTACGTTGATTGATTAAAAACTTGACACCTTATCTACCCTCAAGGACTCACTAGAGTTTGTGTACATTCCTCAAGTACTTTCTATGGTCAACCTATGCAGTCTCTATTCTTATTTTTCACACTTAAGGGATTCTGACCATTCTACTCTCCCTTTCTTCAATCATCAAGCTTTCTTGGTACTGAATTTCATTCCATTAGTGTAGCCTTGCAACAACTCTATTTCATTCTCACTTTCAAATATCCAACCCTAGTTTCATTCAATTTTTGTCTAGGTAAATTCCTAGTTCATCGTTTATCCTAGGGTTGTTTATAACATTTGAGTGTCAATTTTGAGATAGTTATAATAACATACAATTTCTCTATTTTTAGTAGAGAAGATAAATCATCAACATATAATATAGGAATATCTAATTTAAAACTAAACAAAATTCCAAACAATGTATCATAATTATAATTCTAGATAATAAGAAAAGGGTACAATGATTTTTTCAGTAACCTTTTACTGTTATTTATTTCTTTATTTTCTCATCTCATATTTCTTCATATTCATATCTTATTCTATCCTATTTAACTAATTACTGTTAGCATTTAATTAAAGAATAATAATAAAAAAGAATAATGCAAGGGCAAAATCGTTCTTTTCGAAAACTATTATTCTTATCTCCCTTACTACTTTTCTTTTCCTCACCTTTTTTCTTCATAACTTTTTATTTCTCTATTCACTCTCCTAATTTCAGTTTAATAAATCAAAAATTAAAATTTTATGTACTATTTAAAAAAATATTTCAGCTTATAATTTGCTTTTAAATGTTACTTAGTTAAATTATTAAAGAAGGAAAGGTACAACATTCTTAGAAAAAGGATACAACTGTCTTTGAAAAAGGATACAACTATCTTAGAAAAACTATACAATTTCCTTAGAAAAAGTATACAACTGTATTTGAAAAAGTATAGAACTTCCTTAAAAAAAGTATACAACTGCCATTGAAAAAGTATACAATAAAAATGTAAGAAAGTATACAACAACTTCGTCTTCTTCTTCTTCCCATTCATTTTCAAAAGCTCAATATTTTCGTTTCTCTTTAAGCCTAACTTCGCTATCCATTTTCAGTCGCGAAGCTAATCTTTAATGGAGCTTTGAGGGCCAGGTCAATTAAATCTAAAAATTTGATTCAAATTCTGATGGGAATTTGCAAAGAATCAGATTTTGTTTCTCAAACCAAGTTTAGACAAATTTATGACTCTAAAACACAATTACGTTAATTTTAAAGCTTATGGTAACCAAAAATTAAAGGAAAATGACCCTTATACTTGAAATTCGATTATCCGACGAGTTGGGATTGGTTTCCAGTGAAGCTCTGGCGAAGGTGTAAAATTGTAATTCCTTTGTCTTTTCTTCTAATTTCTTGGACAGAAACGAAGTAGTGATCAAGATGAAACTGTCTATGGAATGAATTTGAAGAATTACTCTTGAATTCGTGGTGAATTTACACATTTAGATAATCTTTATAAGCTTATTATATACATATTAAAGGAGGTGTGACACCTTCAATGGCGGTTTAAGATTTTTGAGAAGGAATATAGGAAATTAATTTGCTTTATGTTGCGAGTGATGTGCCTAGTAGTCTAACTAGCAATGTTCCTCTCTTCTCTTCTGTGTCTTCCATAAGGACATGAGTTTGAATATGCCCCATCCTTTTTTTTTTTTTCATTCTCCACTCTTTTATTTTCCTATTTAATTCTTACTTATAGCTCTTATATTTCTTTTTGGGCCTTATTTTTGTCTAAGACACCTAGCCCAGCTGGTCCAACACTTTTCTTCCTCTCCCTGGTTTTGGGTTCGAATCCAACCAAATCTTTTTTTATTTTCTTTCTTTTTCCTATTTTCTTTTATTTTCCTTTTATAATTTTAAATTTATTATTTTAATTTCTAAAATTTCTATAAATCCTTTTGTATTTTTCTCTTCCTGTTCTTATATTTTTCTTTACCAAAATATTGTTATTTTATAAATTTATTTATTTTAATTATAAAATTCATATTTTTATTTCAAAAATTCAAATTGTTATCTTAAAATATTCTTATATATATATATATTTACTTTCCAATTTATTTAAAGCTATTTTACTAAAATCATTAATCCTAACTAATCATAATCTCTTTACTCTAATTTATTTTATCTCCTAAATTTAAATAATATTTTTTCTAAATTTAAATTCTAATATCAAATAAACTAAAATATTTCAAAAGAAATTATAAATATCTAATTCAGGGCTATTTTCCTGTATATAATTTATTTATTTTAAAACAGGATGTTACAATTATAACTTAATTCTGTTTTGGTCTTACGTTTGGTATAAACAACTATGAATGGTTCATGTGCTTGACATTTTAAATATGTAAAACTTTAACCCTTAGGTTTGATTCACTTCCACCAATCTCTATAAAACTTAGGTTCCTTGGCGAATCCACTTCAGGATACTATGGAGTCCTTGACATGATTAGCACACCCACATCAAGCGTATTTGCACACCCACATCAAGCGTATCGTTTATGACATTTTATAGAATAATAGTTTCCTCAATTCTCTCTACGCACAAGGGAAGAAAAGAAATGATTTCGATGCAAAAAAATCCAGTGATTTCTATGTTTTGTTGTTTTCTCTATTTCAGACTTTATGTATATTTCTATTGTGTTGTCTGCATGTAGATTGGTTCTATTTATAGACCATCTCATGTCTTCTAGTGAAAAGGGTTAACCTTTCAAATATACACATCTCTTAACTTTTGGTGAAAAGTTGTATCTCATTATTCTTGGCGAAGAGTCGCATCTCATGACCATTGGTTAGGAGTCACATCTCATGACCTTTGGTAAGAATTCATATCTCATAACTCTTAACAAAAAGTCACATCTCATAACTCTTAAAAAAAATTCACATCTCATGACTCTTAACAAAAAGTCACATCTTATAACTCTTAAAAAAAGTCACATCTCATGACCTATGGTAAAAAGTCGCATCTCATAACTCTTAACAAAAAGTCATATCTCATTGTTTTTGACAAAGAGTCACAACCTTTCCCTTATTTTAAAAATCTTTCATGTAATGCCCTTTTTCACTTATCTAATTTAATAGAATTTTAGTTTTGAAAAGATTTTTATTTTAATTAATAGAATGGAACTTAATAAACATCACTTGTCAGGGAGTTACAATTTGCGGATACTTTAACTATCACCACATCACTTGCTCATCATTTAAAACTTAGTTTAATATATATATATATATATATATACATATATATATATATATATATATATATATATATATATATATATATATATATATATATATATTTGTTGATTATATTAAGAGTACAACTATTAGATCTCAAAATATTAATTGTAATTATACATTAATAAAAAACAAGGGAATACTAATCACTTAAATATTACTTAAGTTTATAATCCCCTTTTTAATTTAAGCACTCAAAGGGATCCTCTTCTTCAAAAGTCTCTTTTTCCCTCTCTAAACTACTAGCTTCATTTGTAGCGGGACTAGCAGGTGGGTTTGGATTTGCTAGAGGTTGGGAGCGTCATGGAGTAGGTGGAACATCTGATGGAAATCCCATGTTTTGGGGAGGTAGGGTTTGTGTCATGATAACCAGAATGTCGATATGGAAAACTTGCCTGTGTGATATTATCTCTATTGATAGAAAGGAAAACCTTACGTATCTAGTAAAAGTATCATCCTCAAAAAAAGGATCATGTGTCCAGTTCTCCTATAGAGGGATGATTGTCAAACGAAACAGTGGACGAAAATTGTTGGCCATTTGAAAAGTAGGTGGGTGTAGGAGTGAACCATTTATCCTCCAGCACACATACAAACACACATATATATATCATTTATAGCTATCACATGTTCTCATCTCACCGTATCATGCCTAAGTAGGATTTTTTAATCGTTTAGGGCCCTTCGTAGCCTCTAACACTTCTATCTCTGAGAGGACTTACACGAGCATGTTAATAAAAGTTCAAGTTTTCATTCTGAGTCGATAATTTAAAGTACATATCTTGCTTGGTGCTCAGTCCAAGATACTTTCAACCGAATCTTGGTAATGCTCTACTTTGTCGGGAATGTTAAGCCTATTTCGTGACACCTTCTTACTCTAACTGATTCACAACTTGACACCTTATGTATTCCCAAAGACTCACTAGAGTCTGCGTACATTTCTCAAGTACCTTTTGTAGTCAACCTATGCAATCTTCATTCTTAATTCTCACTCGCTAAGTTTTTAATTCATCCTTCCATTCTCACTTCCACTCGTCAATTCCCTTTTTGTACTAGTTTTGAACTTAGAGGTAACATTTTTGTGGTACTTTCTTTCACATCAATTAATTGTTCATCACTCAAGTTTCATTCAACCTTTGTTTGAGAAAATTCTACAAATTGTCACAATTTTGTATCTTATCTTCTATCCTATGGTTATTTATTCAATTAAAATCTACTTGAGATAGTTTCATAAAAGATAAGGATTTCTCTATTATCAGTAGAGACATTAAATACACACAAGTATCATCATACAATGTAGAAATAATGATATCATTGATTGAATAAAAATTTCCAAACAATATAATAGTGTTCATAATTTGAATAGCAAAGAAAGGGTAAAATCATCTTTTGTTAAAAAAATTTATTTGTATTTCTTTTTGTTTCTCTCTTTAATTTTCTCTTTCCTATATTCTCTCTCCTTTTTCTCTTTTATATATATGTTTATTTATTTATTTTATTTTATTTTTATTTTTACTTGTATTTTTTATATTTTTACTATTCTCACCCATTTGTGTTACTATTTGCACCCTCTATCTTACTATCCTCACTCCCCCCTATGCTACTATTTGCACCCCCTATCTTACTATTCTCGCCTCCGTCATCATCTTCTTCCTCCTTTTTTTTTTTCTAATCTCTTTTGTTTCCTTTCTCACTCTCAGTCTTTGTGCTCCCTGGTTCTCAACTTGTTAATTTAATCACCTATTTCCCCATTTCGAATTTGCGTTAATCTTCCTAATTCTGGTATTGTGAATGATTTATTATTATACTAATAGCATTTTTAACTCCTAAACCAAGGCAATCATCTAATCAAATTAAAATTTGGCAAATTCTAGCGAGATATCGTTAATGAAGGCCAAGAAACAATTCAAATTAGATTTTGTAACATCCCAAATTTTGACAACACACACACACACACAATAATATTTCTAGAATTTATCCACCATTTATTCTTGGTTTAGTTTATTTAGAAATTAAAAAGAAAATTAGTAGAATATTGTTTAGAGAAGAAAGAAAGACAATAAGATTTTATTAGTGAGAATTTAATTTTAAAAAAGAATGAAAAATATAAATTTTAAATCCATGAGAATAAGAAAGAGAGATAGAAATTTATAAGGATTAGGAAAAGAATCAGGATAAGATTTTCAGAAATTAAAAATAAATTTTTGTGAATTAAAGAAAAATTAAATAATCATTTTTTAAGATGAAAATTAATAAATTCTTATTACAATAAATAGATTTTTATGAAAAGAAGATTAAAATCAGTCAAAGAAAATATAATTAAGATTATAAGATTTTTGAAAGAATTTAAAAATATAAAAAAATTTATAAGAAATAAAAATAGAAAAGAAAAATAATAAAAGAAAAGGAAAGAAAAAGAAAAGGAAGATAAGCACTGGGAAGGGTTGAACCAGCGACCCTATGGAGATAGAGGAAACCAACATTTTTGCCAACTGAGCTATCCATGTGGGGTAGCATATAAGGAAAATAAAAAGTACAAATAATAAAAGTGCTTAGTCAGATGAGAAAAATAAAATGCAAAGAGAAAAAGGCTTGAAGCCAGGATTCGAAGGCACAACCTTAGGGAAGGAGAGAGAAGGGGAGTGCAGGGATTGCATTTGAGCACTAGGCCCATCACTGTTATCTTTACGAATTAAAATCTAGTTAACCTTTCGTAAAAATGCTTAACTGCCATGGAAGCACCTTCGTCACCCTTAACCTCAACACAAAATATTTCAAAGGTTGAATACTCTACTCTAAGCCACACATGCCCTGCCAATGCCACCCCTACCACCACCCTAGCCTAGGTAGGCTTCTCCATGAAGGAATTGAGCCACAGAGGTCTATATAAGGAGTATCAAAACTCAAATATTCAAAAATCGTAGAGAACTTCAATCTTAAAATTCTCCCTCATTTCTCCACCAAATTGCCTCAAACTTGTCCCATTAGTTTCGAAATCACTTTGCGAACCTTTCTGTTGAAGAGATTCAAAGAACAATGAAAAGAAACATGATTTTGTAGAGGTTATAGAGCTTTTCTATTAATGAATTGAGAGAGCTTTAATTGAGGTAGGATGAACTATTCTTTCTATAAATTCGGTTCATAGAACTATTCTATATCATTTAAATTTGGTTTTTGCAGAATTTCGTAGTCTAATTCACTCTATATCCCAGAAATAAAACTAAAATGTATTCATTTTAAACTCTATAAAATTCGACTTTGTATGGCTTTATTTAGGCAAAAATTAATCAACTAAGAGTTAGAAAAGATAAAGTAGAGATTAACGAAGGTTTTTGGATGGTTTAATTGTCAAGAACATGCAGGGAATTGAAGTTCCCAAATTTGAAATTCTTTGGCTCAAACTAGAGTTAGAGGTTGAAGATGATTGGTAAATTACCATTTTGCCCCTCCTTTGGAAAAATGACCAAAATACCCTTGTACTGTTTTTCTTTATTTTTAAGCCATTTTTACTCATTTTAACCTTAAAATAAACCTAGTGATAGCCCTACCCTTGTCCCAGAGAATGAAAGAAAGTTTTCTCACAAACTTTGATTAAAAAGTAAATTATTTTGAAAATTCCAAAAATACCCCTAAAAAAGAAATTTGAGATTTTAAGTCTGTTTTAATGAAAAGTTGAGGGAAAAATTTTAGGATCTATTTATGAACATGCATAAAATTTTAAAATCACTTTTGAAATTTTAAAATCCTTAAAAATAAAATTATATTTTCAAAATGACCATTTTACCCCTAAGGTATAAAAAGTAAATATATTTTTTTGACCTTTTTGGCCATTTTAATTTCTAGAAAACAACCTACACACCTTGTTACAGTAATTAGTATCTGATTTAAAAATTTAGAGGTAAGATTATGAAGAAAATGATTAGAAAAGGCAAATTTTTACAAAATGACCAAAATATCCCTAACATATAAAAATGGAGATTTGATAATTTCTAGGTCAATCTAATATCAGGAAACATGATCTAAATTATCCTTAGTAATATTAGAAACCTTTCCATGAAATTTTGGGGTTATAAATAAAAGAGAAATAATTAAGAGGGCAAGTATTTTTGAAAATGACGAAAATGCCCTTACTTTACAAAAAAATCAATTTTCATTCTGAATTGACTTTAGGAACTCAGTGAATTATTTTGAAAAAACAAGAAACCTTCACCTAAAGTAATAGGTGGAATTGTAAAAAGAAAATCCTAGAAAACCATATTTTATGAAAATGACAAAAATACCCCTACATTAGAAAATTTTAAAATTTTCACTATTAGAACCTTTTAAACCTAGGAAAAACAAAATTATCACACTTGAATAATTGTATTAGTTACTATGAATTGGAAATGAGGATAAGAATACCTAAAAGACACATTTATGAAAAATGATAATTTTACCCTTGCTCTATTATCTGACTACAAAATGTGTAGTCAATTACTATGGACCAATGGATATGGATTAGAATGTAATGTGTTGATAACATACATGTGATTTGAATGATTCTATTATATGTAAAAGACATATATTCCTATTTACTGTCCGTTAGTGATAGAAATTCCCGATTAACCCCAGGATAGTAGATGAACTGAGATATACTCAAACAAAGATAATAGAATCTAGAGCAATTATGATAAACAAATGGATTTTTTCCATTAAGAATCTTCATATGACCTCAGTACCACTGTAAAAAAAATAATAAGGGATGAAAAATGAGATAAGGTGCCTGAGGAATGAAAACCATATCGAGTGTGAATTTAAGACGAATGATGCAATGGTTGATCACAAAAGGTACCTGAGGAATGTACACAGACTCTAGTGAGACCTGGGGTAGATAAGATGTCAAGTTGTGAACCGCTCGGAGAATAGAGGGTGTCATAGAACCGGCTTGGCGTCCCCGACAAAGAGGAGCATTACCAAGATTCAGTTAAAAGTATCCAAGATCAAGTACCAAGCAAGGTTTGTACTGTCGGTCGTCAATCAAAAGTTGCAAATTGGATATTCAATAATACGCTCGTGTAAACCCTCCCGAAGTTAGTAGAAAAGGAGGCTACAAAGGGCCCTAAAATGATTAGAAATCTTAAATAGGCACGAACAATGAGAGGAGATACTACGTCAGATAAACTACCCTTATATTGTTTGTGAGTCCTAGAATTGATAGTTCACTCCTGCATCCCCCTTTCTTTTAGATTAAGCATGGATGACGAATTTCAACCACTTTTTCATCTAACGATGTTGCCTCTAGAAAGGAGATGAACCTATGGCAAGGTTCAAGGTGATGATACCTTCATAGGATACGTCCGCTTCGCTTTTAGACCTATCAAGATTGTAGTACCTTGGCAGTTTCACCATGTAAACTTGCCAATAAGAATAGTACAAAATTAGACTAGAAGAAGTTGTTGAAGAGTTTAGTTGAAGAACTTTTGTTTATAGAGTTTTGTATCACAATGTTTAAAGAATGTATAACTTTTCTGTCTTGTGTATATTATATAATGAGAACTTGGAATTGAAGTAAAGTGATGAGTTAGTTTATTATCAAATTGTAATCCCCCAAATTAATTTAGATGTAAATTTTATATGCGTAATAACTTTGGAAATGTTTTCTATTAAATAAAAGTAATAAAAAAAAGGGTGTTACAGATTTTACTTAATTCCTCACCATGTTAACTAATTTAGAGTTTTAATATGTAAGGAACACATTTAGAAATGAATTCACGAAGTCGAAATGAAGAATAAATGACTGCTCCTTTTAAGTTGAATTTTCGGTGTAGGTTTAAGTTTTTCGAGTAAAGCTTCGGTGACCAAGCTAGAACGTGATTCTTTCTACCTTTTGCTCAATTGATTGACCAAACTGTAGCTGGGGTTGAATCAAATATGTTTGTAAAGAGATTCAAAGAAAAAGAACTCGAATTCATGGCTAATTTGGTGAATCTTCTTCTCTATTTTTGCTCTTCTACATCTAATTGTCGTTGCATTTTTATAGCATGTCAACCTCTGCTTTTTGGTTTACTAAATTTGTTGAAGATGGGCTAAGGCGAATGGAGAGGCTCGTAGGATTCAGAGGCTATGAGGGCAATTTTGCAGGGGAAAAGTTCGAGGTTGAAAGAGGTGCGTCATCCTTCAATGGTGGTTTAAGATTTTTTGAGCACTACTTATGTATGTTTATTTTTATAAATATGCAGAGCGATGAACATAGTGGTTTAATGACATTACACTCTCCTCTACTCTCTTATTACCTCTTGTGCCTGGGTTTGAATTCGCCTCTCCCCACATTTTTTTTTTCATTTTACTGATTTTTTTCCAAAACGCAATATTTACCATATTTTGTTTCTATTTTACTAGCACTGATGGGCTTCAGCCTAATTGGTCCAACGCCTTTTTTCCTCTCTTCTTAGGCAGGGGATCAAATCCCAACAACCCCTTTTTCCTTCTTTTTTTTTTTCCAAATTTCTCTTTCTTTTATTTTATGTTTATATTTTTAAAAGTTTTATTTTAATTTCTAAAATTTCTATAGATCCTTTTATATTTTTCCTTTCTGTTCTTATATTTTCTCCCACTAGAATATTTATATTTATTTATAAATCTATTTATTTTAATTGTATATTTAATTATAAAATTCAAATTTTTATTTCTAAAATTTAGATTATTATTTTATATTTTTATCTTCTTATTTCTACTCTTTCCTTTTGCTTCTCTTTATTTTTATAACTTCCAAATCTATTTTATATATTTTATTTAAAAAACTAAAGTATTCTTATATATATATATTGATAATTTTTTAAAATTTATTTAAAGCTATTTTGTTAAAAATCGTTTATCTCAACCAATCATAATATCTTCACTCTAAATTATATTATCTACTAAATTTAAATAATATTTCTTCTAAATTTAAATTCTAATAACAGATAAACTAAAATATTTCAAAAAAAATTATAAATTTCTAATTCAGGGCTATTTTCCTGAATATAATTAATGTATTTTAAAATATGATGTTACATTTCATAATCCCTCATCATTTTGGTAATATATCCTTTAAATTCTAATAATAGATAAACTAAAATATTTCCAAAGAAATTTTAAATTTCTAATTCAAGACTATTTTCTTAAATATAATTTATTTATTTTAAAACAGGATATTACATTTCACAGTCCTTCATCATTTTCAAAATATATCCAAATTCCAACATTTTAGAAATCACATGGTTTTAAATAAAGCTATCTTGCAATTTGAACTTTTACTTTGTAAGTCATGGATTTCACTTATTTTGAATATTTTGGTAGACGAACTTTGATTCAAATAATCATTAGAACAAACGTGCATAACTTACACATGAAATCTCGGTATCGTTGAATAAATTGTTAAAGTGACACATTTAGTAAGATCTTATGTTATGTATCCTTTTCATGAGATTAAATACTTTAAAACCATTGGTGATAATGTATATGGGTGATTAATTAAGGGTGATTAATGTATATGCATAACTCTGATAATGTACTTTCACCATTGGTGATTAATTAAGGGTGAGTTGGGTTTCCATTGGTGATTAATTAGATATGGGCTTAAGTCTCATCCCCAATGATGTTTTACATACCATATCCCTTGTTAATCCGTTTTTCAAAGGATCTGGAAGATTTCTTTCTAATCATATAAATACTATGAATATTACTCCATTTACAATTAGATCCTTAACATAAATATATCTTAGAAATGTGTTTAGACTTTTCATTATATACTTTACTATATGCCTTTGATAGTGTTGATTAACTATCATAATGCTGCCATAGTGGAGTTGGCAATGCAAGTTTATTTCTTGGAACCCTAAGATATAACACCTCCACCAAGAGTGAAGACCCACCTACTAGTTGAAGAGTGGTCTTCTGTAAGAGTTTAGGGTTTAACCTAGTAATTGGCATCTGCATAACCTTCTATATGTTATGTCTGGTTGAAAGCATGTCATTGCATAATACATCAAACACCCAATTACTTTTGAATACTCAAGTTGTGCCACTGAATTTCCTTTGTTTGGTACTAAGTTGATGTTTTGGTTGAAAAGAGTAGAAATAGATTAAAAATGAAAGTAATTAAACTTCTTTAACACTTTCTCTATATAATGGTACTAAGTTGATGTTTTGGTTGAAAAGAGTATAAATAAATTAAAAATCAAGGTAATTAAACTTCTTTAACACTTTCTCTATATAATGTGATTGGGATAAACCTATATTATCACCATCTTTAATTATTCTAATTCCTAGAATCATATTTGTTACTCCTAAATCTTTAGTATTTTTCACTTCAATTGTATCAATACCAAAGATTAACATATCATCTACATATAAACAAATCATGACACTTTTCCATTATGGAATTTATTATACACATTTGTCATATTCATTTAATTTAAGTTCATTAGCTAGCATAACTTGATTAAACTTTTGATGTTTGTTATTTCTTTTCCTTCGGCAAGTGCACTGAGTCAATTATAGTATAGTACTTTTCAAAGCATGACCCACAAGGAACAATTTCAATTAAAATTCTTATTTTGTAACACTCTCTGAGTACAAAGAAATGAATAAAGATTTGGTTTATAATGGAATGAGATTTTCAAAATAACTTTATGGCTAAAAGAATATGATTGAACAAAAACTTACTCACAATACTTATTCTTGATACCCCATCCTAAATCATTCACACTGATTCCTCAAGCATGAAATTCTAGAGAAAGTTTGCTAGACACTAATCACTCAGTTGCCTAGAAAACTAATCAACTTTAAATTCAAATGCTCTTATGTAATTGATACGTTGAAATCTATTCCTAACATTACAATATATCAAGTATTTCCGTTTAGATCTAATTCTTACACATACTTTCCAGTTACATCTAAGAATAAAAATA